>JANITX010000004.1:53003869-53015200 GCA_027564395.1 Erythroxylum ulei
AATCATTTACATACTACTAGCTCCAAAAATAATCCATCAAAACCTCATAATTAACTAGTCTTTCCATATTTACCCTTTTTTTGTCTTTGTCACTAACATCTTATACTTCTATTTCCTTGACTAATGATCATGGAAAAATTGAAGGAATTTGATAATACTTCCTTCTAGAAAAATGTTCCCCATTGTCGTAAGTTTCTAATAACATCAAAATCATTAAAGGCATATGATATTTATTCTTGGTAGTTTCTTATTTAAAGCTTGATGTCTATACATATGTGTACTCCATATTATTTCTTTTGGAATAAAATAAAGGAACTATAGGGGGACTTAAATTAATGGAGGAGCCCCAAATTTAATGATTAACCATCTTGCTTCCTCAAATATATCAACTTTAATGGAGACATTTGATAAGAGGATTCACTAAGAAGAATTTCACTTGGAATGAAGTTAATTTTGTGATTGATTTATAAATAATAAGGAAGATTTTTTAGTAACTCTTTAGGCATTACATCTTTAAATTCCCTCATAGATTCTACATCTGCATTTAAAACCTCCACTATGTAGTTTTTAACAAATCTATACTATGCTTTTTCTAACAATCTCCCTTTCTTAAGGCATTTGACGATGTTCATGGTTAAAACATGTACCAATTTTATTGTTTTATCTATTTTGCACCATTTATTCCATAACAATTGAGAAAATGAAAATTATGTTCATGCATTATCATCATAGCTCCAATATGTGGTTATAACACCACCTTCATCTATTTGAAAATTTCAATGCTAAGAATGAGATTAAAATCAGCAAGGGCTATCACTAGTGTCTTAAACCTTTCATAACAATTTCCTAAGTTTATATGAACATTATAGGTAGCATCTACTACCAATTAAGCTTTTTTGTGGGAATGTTCTTCTTTTTTGAGGTATTGTTCAACTTTATCCCTAACTTGCATGCCATTCAGTTTTCCATAAAAAATGATTGGTACTCATAACAAATATAAATATTGATTCTTTCTTATTAATATATAGCCCAACATTCATTAATCGATCAAAGAATCGAGCATCAATAATCATTATATTAAGTAAGGAAATCAAATGAAGGACAACTTTAAAAGGATCATTATTGACTTCATGGTCAACAATTAAGGCATTTAGCGTTCCTTCTTTAGATAATATTGGGTAAAGTGGGGCCATTATGCATAAACCATCTTTGACTCTATTTCAAAAACTTTTCATCTTGCTTAGGTGATAGGGTTAAGTTTTAATCTTATAAACCCTCAATATTTCACAAGTTCATAGTTTGTAGTGTAGTATTAAAGGTGTCGATCCCACGAGAAAGGAAAGCAATCTAATTTTAAAATATAAGGCCAGAAAAACTATAAAACTGAAAATAAAAGATGCGACAAAAATTAATTACTAGAATTGAGTTCAACCAATCAAATCAGAAATTAAACATAAAAGTATTAACAAGTGAGCAATATGCAATCACAATAGAAATCAAGCTAAATAATTTACCAATTTATGAGAAAAGGAATCTTACTTATCATTAATGCTAACCTAGCTGATTTTGTGTCAATGGAGTGTCGATCTAGACTATCCTAGGGCTGATTACTCTCTTTCAAGTTATAACCATTAAACTCTAAATTATAAACCCAAATCATATTATGAAATTTGCAATATCTCAATTCACAAATTATCCAAAACCCTAATTAGATCTGAAGCACTCTAATAAACTATCGAAACATCGCACAGGATCTCTCTCTGCACAATTATCGATATGATTTATCACGGTTTTTATTAAATCACCTAACTCTCATTAATCCGAGTTAATCATTTTTCATTTAGTTCACCCTCTCAGTTTATTACTGAATTATGCAAGAATGCAGTCAAATCACGACATTCATCTAATAAGTACAATCCACTAAATTATCATTAAATCAAAATAAAATCCTGAAGGAGAGTTTAAAACATCATCAATATTCCAAACCCTATCATCATATTATCCATCTCAATTCTATCATAAATAAAATCGAAAGGAAAAGGAAATAATGACTTAGAATAGAATACATAAGGTAGCGACATCAGTCGAGTCAGGTTCATCTTCATCTTCTTCCTCTTACTTCTTCTTTTTTCTCTCTCTCTGTATTCTCTCTTTAGGGTTTCAAGTGTGGATGATGCAAAAAGGCCCTTTGTGCTCCTATTAATGTTCTTTAAATAGTCTCTTATGTATTGGGTAACCTTAGGGTCTTTCTGGGATCCAAAAGGTCTAAAACGTCCCTAAAAACATGAAGTTCATAAGTGTAGTCGCGTCTACCCGATGTAGACCACAATTATGGCCCACATCTGAGCCTTCTGTCACGATCGTGGGCCATTTTTGGCCCGAATGTCTTCCAAAACTCCTCTGTTCTTTAATATTGATCCTAAACACTAGCAAATATATCGAGGTACCTAAAAAACATAATATTTAAGATGAAAAGCTTATACTAACCCATAAAACACAAATAATTAACACAATTCTAACCTAAACATATACTAAATGATCAAATTAACTACTAAACGCATATCAAACTATGCCTTAAAACACGATCAATTTACACTTATCATGAGGCTATTTATATTTCTTAGACTTTCCTATGTAATACTGCTCCTTTCACTCCTCTTTATAGTCCATCTTCTTCTTCCCTCTCCTTTACATTGAAAATTGTTAGCTTTATCATTTTGAGAAGAGGAGGCTTTGGATTCCTTAGGCACTTAAAATTTTACCAAAACAGTTGCAATTACATTCACAACATCCTTCATATTTTGCGTTTGTAACTCTACCTGCATCTATGACTATAAATCAAATAAGTAGCTAAAGAATTTGTCCTTTTCAACCATATTTTTGATATCCAACATCAATAAACAAAATTGATTAATATATTTTCTTACTAGTCTATCCTACTTTAATTACTTCAAGGCATCTCGACCAATTCAAGGGGTGTTGTTTGAAAAAAATTAGACATTTCTTCATTTTCTTCTATGCACCAATAAAAAATTAGCCATCATTGATTTTATTGAAGGTTCTCATTCTCCACTAAAGTTTAATGTCACCATTTAAGTATATCGTAATGATGTTAACCTTTTCCACCTCAAGCAGTTTTGCAATAATAAAGTACCACTCCATATCTTATAAAAAGTTCTTAAACTATTTAGCATTCTAAATGGCCTAAAAAAAGTTTTGTTCACACACTTTCAATAAAGTTCTTTAAACTCTCACAACATCCTAATTTGGAATAACCAATATAAGGATTATAATCTCAAATTTCTTTTCCTCTCATGTTTTTATCAAGTCCATCACTTTATCCTTTAAAGTTTGTTTTGTTTCTTTAAAAGTTTAAACTAATATGATTAAGAGACATTTCATCTGCATTCATAAGTATAAATCCAATGAGCATCTTCACTTGATCAACATGATCATTTAGATTGTTGTCTCCTACCATTAGTTACCAATAATGGATTTGATACCAGTTATTAAGAAAAATTTATATAGAACATAAAACTCACACCAAAGTCTTAAAAATTGATTTTGCACCACTTAAATAAACCTTATTGGATCTTATATGTTTAGAAATCTTTCACATAAAAGTTAATAAAACAAATGTGATTAATTTAAAAATAAAATATTTATCAAAAGAGAAAGAAAGAGTTAAAGATGCAATAAAATTATAAACCTTTATTAACTCTCATAATAGTTATAAAAAAAATAGCTCTAACTCTCTCTATGTTCAAAGCCTTGCTCAAATGAGATATTTATATATTTTCAAAGACTTAATAACAAAGATTACAAGAAAGTGGACAAAGGATTAGTAAGTACACTAATTTAGTGAGTGGTCAACTACTTACAAATAAAATGGACTAAAAAATGAAGGTTTAACTCAGTAGCTTATACTTTTTTTCAAGTCTTCTCACTTCTTCCTTAATTTAAAAAATTATCTTATTACATAATATATTTTTTCTATCTAAAGATAATGGTTAATCAAGTCTCGAGTTGACCTTGCATATAGTCTAACAAATGCATGCTCATGGTTTAATATATCAGCATGTGGTTTACTCCTTAAACCTACAAGTATTTGGTATATCCAAATACATTTATCGTCAATCCACCTAATCAAAATGAAGCTAATTAATACACTAATAATTTGTTATGATTAATCAAAGCTTGAACTCATCTGATACCACTTAATGTAGTTATCTTGATTTATTTAATACATCTTTCTCATTCTATAATTGTTAAAAGCTAAATAGATTAATCTCCATTCCCATATTTTGTGTATTTTGTTTATTTATTTGAAAGTTTTTAAATTATTTTTGGTACTTAATTTGTTCATATTATGTTTTTAGATCCTAATTGCCTTTATTAATTAAAAGGAGTGGAAATTGAATGGAATCAAGGTAGAAAAGTCAAAGATTGAAACTATCCTTAAGGGAAACGGTCGTGTCTATGAATTTTGTAACTCCTTGGGACCATGTTTCTATGTGATCTTCAAAGAAATGAAGTAAGATTAAGGGATATGGTTATGCACACAGTCGTGTAGGTGATTGTATCCACTCTAGAAATTTTAATTTCAAACTATAAAAGGGAAAAATGAAGAGAAATTGAAGTGAGGTGATTGTATCCACTCTAGAAATTTTAATTTCAAACTATAAAAGGGAAAAATGAAGAGAAATTGAAGTGTGGTCTATAAGAGGTTTATAGAAAGCTCAAATTAGGCTTAGGAAAACATAAATTGATGGCCTAAGACAATATAAAGAATGAAGAACAACAAGGTAGCACATTAGAAAGAACGAAGACAACAAGGTAGCACATTATTAGTGGATTTCCATCAATCTAGTGGATTTCATAAAGATTAAAAGGGATTTCATCATGTCATTTTAGTTTTTTGGTTTTCCTTTAGTTTTGATGTTATATCTTCTATGATTATGAACTAAACTTTTGTCAGTACTTAGAATAGATGAATCCTATGTTAGACCTTAGAGTAATTTTATTTTAATTTAATTTATTAATAAGTTTCATCAAGGTTTAATTATATGTTCTTATTATCATTGAATTAATATTGCTAGTGTATTAATGCAATTGAGATTAAGAAATCCTTTTGTATGAATGGATCTACCATAACTGAAAGGTATTGCATACAAACCTAAAGATAGGTCATCATAAATCCTCTGGATTAGGGCAAAACATAATAGTTAAATTTACAAATCAATTAATGCAATCTTATAGGTTGTAACTAGAAAGAGATTTTATTTAATCAATCAAGGATTAGTTACGAGTAGTATAGACCAAAGATATTAATATAAGATAGAAATTTTAATGGTCAATAAAATATATATTAAATTAAGTAATGAAATCATGATTATATGAGAAGTCCTAAGAGGATTCAAAGTCCAAGTATCACTATTTGTCTGATTGTTTTTTAGTTTAATTTATTTTATAATTAGTCAATTATGTTGATTTATTTCAGTTTATTATTTTAATTATGCATTTGATTTATCATCATCATAACAAATTGTTAGACTAGATAATAGAAAGAAGATAGGTACTAGTAATTCTAGTCTTCATAGGATCAATCCGTAGTTGTTAGTGCTAGCTATAACTACACTATGTGGTTATAGTTTAAAACTATAAAATAATAATCAATCAAGTTTTTGGCATTATTAGTCAATTATGGGTAGTCATCATTACAGCCACCAAAAATGAAAAGATGGAGATAACATTGTTCTCAAGGGGCTATGGTATGCCATGGTTTAGGGAAGCCTTGGATGCATTGAAAGCTTAACCAACATTCACTACCACACTATTCAAGAATGTTAGGAACTATAAATATGAGAGTACCGATTTGTATGCAGAAGTGGCTTAAAAAACATGTATAAGAATACTTAAAATATATAATGAAGCAATTATAATGACTTTGTATGGAATGATTATGCTTCTTTTAGACTTCTATAACAACAGAAGCAACAAGAGTATCAATTTCTTGAATATGCTGTTATGAAATTCTTTCAACAACCTAGGTTGACCCCATATAACTAACGAGTTAGGTTTTATATCTGGATACATTGTTCTAAATTTTAAGGAACATATGGATACAATAGCTTTACAAAGTAGAGAGGAGCTGGAGTTGAAGAAAAGGAGGAAGCTTCTGTTTAAGGAGAGAAAGCAGAAGAAAAGGAAGAGAAGATAGAGGAAGAAGACATGAAGGAAGCTATTGTTTAATAAGAGAAAGAGGATGATATAAAGGAAGATGAAGAGAAGAAGTCAAATAAGGAGGATATTGAGGAATTATCAATTGTCATATTAAGTAAAAAAGGCTCCTACTCCCTTTAAAAAAATGTCAAATTCAATTGAAGATCTAGGGAGTTTTTATTATTCTTTGTTACATTGATAGTTTGTTACTAAAAAAGGCATTAGTGGATGCCCTTGATTTTCTTAATTTGATACCTTATATCCTTATTATCCTATAGTATATGGCCTATTTGTAGGCTAATAAAACTTTATGTGGAAAAATGAGAGGAAGCAAGCCATTAATTATAGATCCAGGTCGAAGAAGGACTTACTGAGAAGTCTAACTGTAAGAATCATAAAGAAGCAAGGGCTAGAAGGTAACTCAACAACTTGTTATTTTTTCCCTGTTTTGATTAAGTAGTCTGTAAGATTTTCGTTAGTAGTTTAATTATCTTCATAGTTTTAGCTTGATGGTATTAATTTGGTATTTGAGATTTGATAGGGTTCCAAAGGTTATAAAGGCAACATCAACCCTTTTTTTTTATAGTAGAGAAGATTTTATTGGCATTAGATGGACATTGCTAAAAATCTTTTTATATCAAAGGAGTACTAGTTATCCTCACCCCCTCTTTTATTTTCATATTTGTCATTGTATAGTGACCTAGCTGAGTAACCAGGGGTATTTATGAAAAGGTGTTTACCCTCGTATTAAAAGGCTAGGTGACTTATGAAACAAACCTCTAAATACTCATATATTGTTTAAATTTAATGTTTCTAACATAAGGGATTAAAAATGTTCAAAGGTTTTAGCATTTATTTTCTCATGTATATTCATTTTATGTATTTAATGGACTGATGTGACTTAAGTTAAATTAGAAGAATTGTGAATTGAATTAGATTAATTTATAATTTGATGCAAGTAGCTAACTGCTTGATAATTCAATGAACTTTGTAATTGAATGAATAATGGATATTCTTAATGAATGTCTTTGCTTTGTTGCATGCTTTCTTGGAGTTATTTTGTAACGTCAGACTCTCTAAGCCCTTTTGTATTGGTCTGTACTTGGAGATACTAATGTATATTGATATATTCATGGCTGTATATGAGTTCAAAACTGTATTTGAATCCTTTCGGTATATATGCCAGTGATATATGATGTTATATGCCCTTACATTAACTTAAAGTTTATTGGTATGTGAAATCTTGGAGATTTCTGACATATAAGCTTCTAAGTGTGTAAAACTGAGTCCATTAGATGGATATGACCATAGTGGCCAAGTTAAATGTGTTCTCATGTCTTAGAGGTGATTAGACATGATTTATAGGCTTATTGGACACTTAGAAAGCTTAATTGGAAAAGTTGACATACAAAAGGGCTTATTTGCAAATTATTAAAAGTTAAGGAACTTAAATGTAAATTTTCAATTCTTGGAGGACCAATTTGTAAATTTATAAATTTAAGGGGCTTAATTATAATTTTCAAAATTTTGGGGGCCAAAATGAAAATAAAAGTTTTGGTCATTCTCAAATTTTGGGCTTAATTGCAAATTTAGGAAAAGTTTGGAAGGTATAATGGTAATTTCATATAAGCTAAGGGCAAAAATGTAATTTCACCATGTTGGTCAAAGAAGAGTCAACATTTTAGATCCTTCTTCCTTGTGTAGCCGTGCACCCCACCATTAAATATTAAAAACACTTTGTTTTATTTGAAAGAAAGGAGAAGAAAGGAGAAAAGAGGAGGAGAAGAACACCATTCGACCATCAGCAAATTTCCACCGTTTTTTTAATTATCCAACACAAACCAAGGTGTTCTAAGTTAATTTGGGATCAAAGAACTCAAATCTGTCACTATATTTGAGAAATTCCAAAAGGATTTTAAGATATCATCAAAGGAAAGTTTAGGTAAATTTTGTCTCATCTCTCTCTACATTATGATTTTGAGTTTGGTGTTAAGATATGTTGTTCTCCATATACATGAGTTGCAAATTTTGAGAGCTTTTGGAAGAAAATGAGACTTTGTTAGAAGTACTTAGGTGAACATAGTTTTGTGCTTAGATGTGTTCATCTCTGGAATATGGAGCTAAAAGCACAAGTTAAAACTTCGGCGAATTAGTATGGCAAAGGATTTTTTGAATATGGACCTGATTTATGATACGAGCATTTTGGAGCTTGTAACCATATGCAAAGAGAAACAATAAAATTTGTGGCTTAGGATATAGGTATATTAGAGATCATGTCCATATGTAGGTAGATATAGTAAGATATTCAACCTAAGGCATGGGTGTGTTAGGGTCCATATTTATATTCTAAAAATTAAAAGTAAGCTATATCGCCTAGGGTATGACCATGTCTAGACCTATCTTCATGAAGGATAATCTTATTTTAAAATGCATTTTTAGTAAATTTCAAACTCTAGAAGGACTTTAAGACTTATCATAATCATTAAATTAGGTTGAGTTTGGTAAAGGAGAAAATTGTATAGGATTTTTTTTTCAACTAGAGTTTGCAATTAATTATACTTATGTAAACTTAGTCTATATATATGAAATATGTAATCATCTTCAAGTTTGTAATTAATCAACAAAAAATTAGTCGCTCTTGGCTTTCGAGGATGTAGGAACACCCAATTGGTTGACAATCAATAAAAAAAGTTTGTGTTCGTACTTCTTTCTTTCATATAACATATATTTTTTTACATACAATTTCTTAGCAAATGGTATCGATGTATAGTTAAGGAAACAATGACCTCATTTTTAAAGGTTTAAAGTAGAAAATTTAAATAAAATTAGAAAATATGGACTGAGGTAATATAAAGTGAAGGACTTATTGGCATAGGAAGGAATCAAAAATGGTTTGTGGGAGAACAAGCTAAAAGATGTGGATATGCTTAGGTGTGAACATGGAAATGTATGTCTTTTTCTAGGAAACAAGGTTATATACCATGTCATGAATATCACATACCTTGTAAAAAGATGGATGAAGTTGGATAATTGGTATATTTTAAAGTCTCTCACAAATAATTTATATCTACAACAAAGACTATATAAGCTAAAGAAGCTAATACATTCAATCAAATAGTTAGTGATCTTCATGTAATTTTAGTTACCAATAACCAGAGTTGGCATCTAGTGTGGTAAACCTATGATTTCCTTTTAATCTATTAATAATATGATTTTTTAGGTAATTTGTATGCATCACCTATATTAGCGTTATTTGAAGTTCAAAAATTTCTTGGATTATTAAATTATATATCTGATCAAGGATTTTTAAAAGATTTAGTTAGAAAGAAAAAAGTTACAATTTAAATGCAGTACAAAAATCCAATGGACATGGACAGCAGAAGATACAACGGTACGTATACTCAAAAATCTCTGCTTCAAAGTGAATATTTCAGATAAAGATAAAGATAAAGGTATAATTCTACTTTGTTCTTTACCTATTTCTTATAAATTTATGGTGATTATGACTCATATTAGATAAAGAATTAGATAGTGTGGAACATATAACAATTATGCTATTAGCTTAAAACTGATAGAGACTGAGTACTAGTGAAAACTTTTAAATTAAAGGGCCATAGTGAGACAAAATTAGGATTGTGGAAGGAAGGAGAGTAAGTATGGCTTACTTAAATAGGGATCTAAACCTAAGGGTAAAATAATAGTATGGTATTACAAGTGGGAATAAAGGAAGCAAATAAAGAGGGACTATCCAAATAAGAAAGAATAGAGGAGAGATAAAAAAAAACTTATGATTCATCAAGGTCTGCTATTGTAATATAATATAGAGACTCAAATAGTATCAATGGGATATGTTCTATACTTCCACTAGTCAAGTTCAAGACTTATAAATGTTGGATATGATATTATCATATAGTATGACATTAAATAAGAATTATTTTGTATCATATACATCAAGAAACTTTTCATTTTCTAGATAGGGGATAATAAATCTTGTAAAATCTTCATAACAAGATAAGTGAGGATCAAAGATGTTTAATAACACTGTTATGACAATAAGTGATGTTAGGAATATTCCAAATTTAAATAAGAACTTGATCTAGTTGTGCACATTATGAATTTTTTTTTTGATACAAAGCCAATAGATATAACATTAAGGTAAAAGGTACAATGATTATGACAAAAGAGCTAAGAACTAATGAGGAATACCTACAAATTAATGAGGAGCACATTTGTTGGTGAAGAAGTTATAATTGTATAGTTAAGGGAAGATATAATTGTTTTATAACACATGCAGTTGTATCATCTTAATAAGAGAGGGATGATGAAACTTCATAAGAGGTATATATTAAAGAAAGTAAAATACTAGAAGAAAGACTTCTAAAATTTTTGAGCATTTGGTAAAATTATAAGGTAACATTTAAGGATGTGGTTTTTGAGGAGCTACATAGTTGAGGCAAATGTATGAAAGGATGTGTCAAGGTTAATAGTAAGCAATCCTAGTTCGAAAGTAGTATAAATAGAACTAGAACAACCTAGCATAGTTGCTAAATAGACTAAAAACCCTAGTTTGGGAGATAGAATAATTTTAGAAAAAGAGCATCATCATACTCTAGCCAAAGATAAAGCGATACATACCAAAAAGAGCATCATCATACTCTAGCCAAAAATAAAGCGAGATATACCATTAGGTTGCCAAGTAGATTTGGCTGGTAAGACTTGAACTTGTGTGTACTTACCATTAGTTATGGGACTCCAATTACTTTAGGAGATTATATTCAATAGGAGAAAGTTCACTACAACAAAAAGCTGCATTTCGCGTCGTCTTCCCAGTAGACGTCGTGAAATGTAGGAGGCTTTCGTGACGTGTTCCCCAAACGTCACGAAAGGGGCCAAGATTCCACGACGTTGTATAGAGACATCGTGGAAAAACCAAGTGTTAGGCATTGTTTGGATAGTTAGACGTCGAAAAAAACATAGCCCGACTTTGTGGAGAGTTAGATGTCGGGAAAGGCCATGTAAATAACGTTCTCCTGCTGGCCCACCAATGCATTTTCAACTCCCGCTCTCTCCCACGTTTAGCTCTCCGTCTCTCTCCCACGTTTAATTAGC
>JANITX010000004.1:53095890-53108094 GCA_027564395.1 Erythroxylum ulei
TATTTTTCAGGGTTAAGAGTAGACTGTTAGCTCCCTCAGGACTGTAGAGCCGTGTACATCGGATTGGCGAGAGAGGCGATGGCTCAAAGGTCGGTCAGCTGGGATTTCTTTTGGAGACTTATAGTTAGCACTGTTCGTTGTGCCTGTTGTATAGTACTTCTTGTAAAGTGTTTTGAAGGATTGTATAGACTGAAAATACTGACAGTTTGTAACTTACTGAGTTTGAGTTAATGAAATGAAATACAGTTTGATTTTAAAAAGTTTCAATTTGTTATGACTGTTTTATTATTGTGATGCCATGGGGAGTATAGTGGTGGTTGTCAGTAGTGGTCTCTTATCGTAGGATATGTACCGGAATAACCTACGGGCGTTCCGGTAGGTACTCTATGGTAAGGGGGCGCTACAGAAACTCTTCCTAAGATGAATTAAGATTTATGTAAGTAGACAACTTTTGAAGGAAATCAGCGCAAATCTCTTTCAATAAAATTTATTCTCTTTAAGATAACTTTTTATTTTACAATTCTTGGATTAGACTTGTACTTGTTTATCCTATTCCTCAAGTAGCTTAGAGGCAAACCTTTCGCTTCATTTAGAACTTAGAGGCCAGTATTACCTGAAGTTGTAGCAGCTATTTCCATTCAATGCAGCATCATCTCGAGAAAACTTCAGCTTCAACTGCAGAAGTCTAACACTGGTACAGCATCCTGTTATCTTCATCCAATTCTTCATCTCCTTGGCATGCTTACGGTCGCGTTAAAAATTTAGAAGTGAAATTTGGCTGCAGTGTACAAACTTTGTTTTAGTGATATCACCATTCGCCACCCAAATTTGACAAGTAAATGTCAAGACTATTATTTTTCTGAACACATTCTAACACTATGTTATTAAGTATACAACACGTTATTGTTTAAAATAAAGGGAGAAATGGATTTAAGTGCAATGTTCAACTTATTAAGATATTTAAATTATGCTTTGCTGCATTTTTCATTTGATATAACAAGGTATTACAAAATTATATGCGTGCTGCAGTATATGCTTGTTCTTTGATGACGTTTTAGTATAATATCACAGTAGATTTGACTTATTAATAAGTTTAATTATTTATTCAATAAACATTTTGTTATTGTTAGAAAACAAGATAGTATTAAGGATAAGGAAGTTCATATATTAGGTTTATTAATTAGACTTGCATCAATTGGCTGCTTGTAGCAGTAATGATCTAACTTGTTCTAAAAGTAAAGGCTAACCCCAGAGGTCATTTCTGGGCATAACTGAAAGGCTTAAGAAACAAGAAAATCAACACATTTGAAGCTAACAAAGAATATTTCAACCCCAGAACTAATCAAAGAAATTTAATTAAGAACTTGTTGATTAATTAGAATCAAAGAAAGTATGATCCCAGCACCATTAACACTAAGCTGATTTTCTGCGACTTTCAACTACTTCTTAGCAATCGAAATCTTAGCAATCTTAAGTATATATTGCTCAATTATCAAATCTCTTGAGCCTCAACTAGTTAATTATATATCTTAATTTCCTAGACTCCCCTATTCATGTCCTGGTTACCTGTAGTTTTATAGAATTAGACCAGAACTTTGTGAGATACAATATAGTTCTTTATTATCTAAAACATGGAATAACCATTTTTCAAATATATGAAACACATACGGAAACAAACACCTTTATACTTACCACACAGTTCAATTTCATATAGAAGTACTTTACCTCCTTATTGTCAAACCAAATCTCTATTAACATTGAGAAACGTTTTGACAAATAAGATTTCTCACACAATACCAAATCAAGAGATTTAGAACCTACCGTTGTCTACTCAAAAAAGTGTTGCTATAAATTACAATATCAAATAACTTCATAAAATTAAATTTTCTACCAGCTCTTGACCTTGTACTACATTCTACAAATTATCAATTGATTTGAATCAACTAAGCTGTAATCATTTTTTCTTGCGTTTTTTTCTTCGCCGTCTTCTTTAAGCTTTTGTGTTTGAGTCATCCTAAGAATTAATATATACATTTACATGGACGGTGATGAACCTAATATAACACGAAAGGGTAACATAAAATTCAAAGTTTGGAGTACATAACCATAGATTTTTGGGGGACGAATTAATGTGACCCGCGTTTCGGTGCCTTTGTTATAAGTTAGGTTTCCTTGGACGACTAGTTTTCTCTATGTAATTTTTGTCACATCAACTAAAAATATAGAGAAGCCAGAGTTTCAAAGGAGTTTGATTATGAGAACAAGTTAGTTGTTGTGGATATTCTCTAGGAATCTACTTTCATAAAATAACATAATTTGGCAAAGACATGGCAACTCCAACAAACCTAGTTGGCCACTACCTATCATAGAAACAACAAGCCTTGCTTGTGTATTTTAATAATTCTGTTGCTTGTTTAGTTCAGTAATTCTGATCGAGACAGATTCAGGATGTTCCTTGTTCCTCTCAGACATCAATCTGCTTCAATGTCTCAACAGTGGAGTCACAGATAATTTGCTAGTCATGACTTTGTCCCAATTAGCAACGAAATTTCATTGGAGTACTTGATTAGCTATTCCAATTAGTCGACTCTTGGTAACTTGGCTAGAAAATTGCAAAAAACACAACCCCAATAATAGAGTGACATGTGAGTTGTAATTAAGTTGCCCTTCACATAATTACTCTTTATGCAGCCTCGTCTACTAGATGAAATATTCTTTTTATTACATGAAAACTCTACCAACTCATTAAACATTTGTTAAGGTTTTGCTAAATTTTTATTTTTCCACTAAACTAAACATTACTCTTTATGCAAACCGATGTCCTTGCAAGTGAAAATTACAGGTCCATCTTTTTCCAAGGTGAGGGAAAACGTGGTGACATTGCGCTGGCAAATGAGATACTTCCAAGCTGACATACGTGGCGTTCACCTTAGGGCCACTTCACATCGGTGTCCACATCTTGTTTATGTGGTCTATAATGAATAGTACTTGTTCCTGTAATTATATCTGGACACGGCACTTGGCCAGGATAGTTTCATCATTCATGTATAGGTGTGATAATTAATGTGCATTCTAGGCGCGAAAAGCTGACTAGAGATGCCGTAGATGAGAGTGTCAACGGAGCCAAATAAGCTAGAGGAAGTGCGAAGAAGAATTTCCTATCTGTCATTTGATGTAAGCATAACTCTTTTCTAAACCCAAAATGTTAGCAATTGACTTTTCTACATGAGCCAACACGCAATTCAACTTCAAGTTTTATATGTATGTATCAAATTCTCTGAAACCCTTTTAAATCCATTTCTACAAGATAGCTGCTACATATCTCACACCTTCTTCCTTTTGCTTGGGAACATCAGAAAATGATGAACTTGTTTCCGTCCTCGCTTCATTTACTCGTACTCTTCTTCTTCTTCTTCTATCAAGTTCCTTCCGCACAAAATCATGCATCAGACAATGAATACTCTCGCCACTCTGCTCGCAACATCATCTTCACTCCTCATAAGCTATCCGAAGCCGAACCTCAACAGGTCTCTAACTATTTGTTTCAATATATATGAGATGATTTTATGTGGGATATTGATGAAGTTCCGTATATAAATATACCATGTTCATTAACTTTCGTGTTTTCGTGATGTTATCTTCAGGTTCACATTTCTCTGGTTGGTAGTGATGGGATGAGAGTTTCATGGGTTACAGATGACAAGCATGTGGAGTCAATAGTTGAATATGGAACGCAGTCAGGGAAGTACAATTCTATGTCAAAAGGAAACCAAACTCGCTATACTTACTTTTTCTATACTTCAGGGGCAATACACCATGTAAAGATTGGACCATTAGAGCCGAGCACCACCTATTACTATCGCTGTGGAGGTTATGGCCCCGAGTATTCCTTCAGAACACCTCCTGCAATTTTTCCTATTGAATTTGCCGTAGTTGGTAAGTCTTAATCATCTCCTAGTGTTCTAATATACCCAACTGGAATTTGAATCTAAAACTTTGGAGCTAGGACTGTAACACTTGAAGTTTTTTAATGTAAAAATAAACCAGCAGTTCTGCAATTAATATTAAGTGCTTGAAAATGAAATACAAGTCTAATTAGATTAGGACGTTGGTTATAGGGATGTGACTCCATATCCAAGTGATAGTATAATTCTTCTAGACAGCATCTTCCTGCGTCAGTTGGTTGCTAGTTTAATTTTTCAAGTATAAGCAACACCTCCAACAAAGGTGTATGAGAGAAGATTGTACCTGAATCAAGCAGAACAATTAGCAATCTTGGCTTGATATGTGAATTTTCCACTTCTGAAGACAATAGCATGGTGCTTGATAAAGCAACATTTCACCAACCCCCTTACATTAAAAGTCCATTTTAGCAGAAGCTTCGTACGTAGCTTCAACTAACTATGCAATGTTGAAAAACCGATGAACAAACATAGAGCTAACTAGAATAAAACCAATTGTCGCAGGAGATCTTGGACAGACAGAATGGACCAAATCAACATTGGAGCATGTCAACAGTTACGACTACGACGTACTTTTGCTTCCAGGTGATTTATCATACGCTGACACCCAGCAGCCACTGTGGGACTCATTTGGAAGAATGGTGGAGCAATATGCGAGCCAAAGGCCGTGGATGGTGACAGAAGGTAACCATGAGATAGAGACCTTCCCAATTTTAATCCCGCAAGGCTTCAAAGCCTACAATTCACGGTGGCTGATGCCGTACCAAGAGAGTGAATCGTCTTCAAACTTGTACTACTCGTTTGAAGTTAGCGGTGCCCATGTTATTATGCTTGGTTCTTACACGGATTTCGACGGTGACTCTGATCAGTATAAATGGCTTGAAGCTGATTTGAGCAGGATTGATAGGAAAAAGACGCCGTGGGTTGTTGTGTTGTTGCATGCACCATGGTATAATACTAATACTGCACACCAAGGAGAAGGAGAAAGCATGAGACAAGCTATGGAGGAGGTGTTGTATAAGGCTAGAGTCGACGTGGTCTTTGCTGGGCATGTTCATGCTTATGAGCGATTTGTATGTCCCCTCAACATTGTCTTTAAAGATTTAAAAATTGTGGTGCCTCGTTCTCGTCCCTCATTGGTCCACTACTATTTGCTTTGCAGACCAGGATATATGACAACAAGGCTGATCCATGTGGCCCAGTCTACATAACCATTGGCGATGGAGGGAATCGTGAAGGCCTGGCACTAGAGTAAGTAATAAACATCCTTGTTAATTTACATACAAAAACTGATTATGATATTTTTAACTGATATTCATGTTCTTCATGTGATTGTTTTGGAGCAGGTTTAAGAAACCTGCTTCTCCACTCTCGCTTTACAGGGAGGCCAGCTTCGGACATGGGAGGTTGAGGATTATAGATGAGACTAGAGCCCACTGGTCGTGGCACCGCAACAATGACTCCAACTCCGTCGTGGCTGATGAGGTGTGGTTGGGTAGTTTAACCAAGTTCCCACAATGCTGGGGAGTTGGCAACGACAAAGAGCCACCATCTTCTGCCAAGGATGAACTCTAAATTTACTTGGACAACGGCAATCTGTGAAATGAGGTTAGCCTATCTTAATCTCTTTTATTTTTTTTTCTTAATCGAAGTTGTGCACACAAAAAAACTCCAAGGTAGAGGAGATAAAAAAAAATTTTCCTTGTCTTTATGTATTTCAATGTATAGTCTTTTAAAGCTTAAAACCTCCTACTACTCAAAAGGATAGATATTAGATATTAAGCAAATTCCTAAATTTGTGGCTTGTTATAAAACAAACCTCAAGTTAAGACACGAGGTGTTTTATATATAAATGCGGATTTTGCAAGAAATAGTCCAATTCTTCTTGGTCAACGTTAATTTCAAGTAAGCAAATTGTATAAAGGTCAATCTGATTTAGTTATATCATAATCACAGCCCATGCCAAATTAATTTCATTTTAATCATTATTATGATATTCAATATATCCATAAGATGGAATATTAACAAATGAAAACTAAGATAATATCTACCAAAAAAAGAAAACCGACAAAGCGAACAAGAAAATAATAATGAAATAAAAAATGAGAATAGAATGAATGGTAAAAATTGGAATACTAATAAAATTATTGATTACAATGGTAAACAAATTAATAATTATGCTAATATTTTGCATTAAATATTAAAAATAATAATGAGAAATTTTTTTAATCATATTTGAATTTTATTCAAAAAATTATTTGGTATTGAATAATTAAAATATTTGTATTTTATAAATAATTATTCAAAAATTTCAATGAATTATAAAATTTTAAATTTTAAATAATTATGAATGAATTTTATGATAAGAAAAAGAATATTAATGTAACAAAATAAAATAATTGTTAAAAATGGTATTATTAATTTTGGTAATAATATTTCAATATTCTAATAATATCTCTTCTCTCTCTTTTTTTTTATATATATTTGATTACAGCTTATATTATATACCATATCTATTATCTCGAACTAAATTACATAATTATTATTTTAATAATTATCAGTTTCCATTAACTATATTACCTCCACACATTAACATAAATAATTTGATTCATATAAAATGAAACCACGGAAATAATAACTCTAAGCTTTTATGCTTTTTTCTATTTTCTGTCGATATCGACATGACCAATTAAAAGTTAACGAAGGCTACCAGTGTCCTATCTTTATCAACCACAACGAAAGAAGACGAAAATGTCGTCAAGGAACAATAGGCCTATTCCATGACAACCTAATAATTAATTTTTCTTTTCTTTATCACTTTGATAACAATGTGTAAAGCTACGACAGGCGACCAATACAATACACACCAATAATTGAAAGATAAAAGAAATATCTTTTAAAAAAGTAAACCACCTTTTTACAAAGTAGGAAAATGCGATTTCCAACCTTATCTTGGCAAATATAAAGGATCTTTTATAATATTATAAGTTTAAAATAGACAAGTTTATCCATCGCTTCGCCGTTTCGTTTTTGTGCCATGAACACCGATTCTGATCGTGGGCACCGGTTTCACGTGCGGAGTCGACCACCGAAATCTATCAACGAGTCATCAAATCGACGGATGAGATCAAATCCTCTCGAGTTTCTGAGCTACGACGAGAGGATTAGCCTTCGCAATCTCCTCTCTCCCCGCCTTCTTGAAATCATAAGTGCAGTTGTGCTTCTCTGGGTACCTGTGGGCCCCGCAAAACGTCGTCCCACACCTGCACTTAAACTCCGTCAACCCGACCCGTTTCCCGCACGCGAAGCACCGGCTCGGTTTTTGTTCCACCGAATCTGATGACTCCCATGTCGACGGCCGCAACTCCAGTACGTTGATCGCGGGAGAATCAGACTGAGAATCGACAGCCGGCAACGAAGACAACGGCGTGGAAGCCGATTGAGTCGCTTTGTTGGGAGCCTGTTGCTGTTGCTTGAGTCGGTAGGCCATGTAACATTGGGAGCACAAGTTCATCGTCGCCGGACTCCCGAAAAAGCCGCAGTTGTTCAGGCAACGGTGAGTTTCCGGTGTTTGGCATCCATGCTCTTCCGCCATGTTTACCCGATCCTTGGATCTCCAACTCCAACTTTAAAATACAAGGATTGTTTCTAAAAAGCAACGATTCTGTCAAACAAAAATTACACCAAAAAACAAAAACAAATCCGTTAAAATCATCTCAAAAGACCGATAAAATTCAGAGATTCAACAGTCGGTAGACGGATTGATTTTCAAATTTGTTATAGTTTCTCGTCGATTTTGTCGAAAGCCAAAGCAGAAACCCGAGAAAAGAGAAGAAAATATAGAGATAACATATCATTACCTGAAGGAGGAAGCGCAAAATAGAAAAATCAAAAAGCCGGAAGAGGAAGAGGAAGAGGAAAAAAGCTAAGGAAAAGAATATAACAGGGAACTCGTCACTCGCTCTCTTTAAGTAGTGAGCAAAGTATAAAAGACAACAAGAGAAAATAACAATTAATCACTTTCATAATTATAGAACACAGAACAGAAAAGTCATAATCTGTTTCTGTTGTGTTCCTATTGGAATTTTAAACACCGAATCGGCATTTCTCACAACCAAACTCGTAATTCTCAAATTGATTTTCATTATTAAGAAAAGATAAAATACAATCTTGTTACAAATCTTAAAACATTTTATTTTACTAATTTGGTTTTTAAAACACTAAAATATTTAATTTTTCAAAATAAAATAAAAGGCGAAATAGGCTGAGATCGATTAAAGGATTTTTACGACTGACGCTGATTGATCATGGACTGTCTTATCAGCTCTTGTACAATTATATTAATTTGTGTACCTGGGCTGGCAAAGTGTGAACTGATGGAATTTTAGACACCAAATGTTTTAGCTATATTCATTGTATCTTTATCTCAGAACTCAGCATTGACCAGAAGGAAAGCATGTACAGTTATAGCACTGCCTGCTTACTTGTTCTTAGAAAATCCTACTAAGCAGAGACTGCTTCTATGTTTTTCATTATCTTTATTACAGTCGGAGTAGGAGTAGGGTTTCATTTTATAATATGTAATCAACAAGTTCAACGATTCAAATCCCATATTCTATAGTTTATGTATTTCGTATGAATTGTAATCTAATGCCCCCCTTTTTTTCAAGTCCTTGGTTTTGTGGGGTTTAGAGATTACAAGTTTGACTATGGGCGTAGCCCAGGTAGCTTCTGGACCAACTGTTGCTATGTCTAAACGAGAGTCATATGGTGATTTTTCATGTCTTTATCAACCATATCTCTACGAGTGGCTCATGATCTACTGGTTCCTGTGTATTCAGCTTTTGTCCTGGCCGACTTATTCATTCTGTAAGCCGATGATTTACTTAATGAAATGTTGTCCTTCTAATTTGAAACCAAAATTTTACAAGGTTGAGAATATAAGTGAGCATAATGTCCTCACTTGATCCAAAATTCCATAGAAAAGGTATAAATTCACTTAATTTTATATTTAAATTGATTTTTGAACACATATAACATGAAACGAGATTTTAGGTTCAATATCAACAATTTTTAACTATCATTCATAATTATAACTACTACATCAACAACAACACCTAATGAGAGTCATGCTCAAACATAGAGTTTGAGGAAGTCTAATAGTTTGAATCCTTACTCTTACCTACCAGAGAAGCCGTTTTAGATAAACTCACATGTAATATAAAATAACAATAATACATCAAATATATAAATATATAAAAATATGTAATGTAATATATAATACAGTACATATAAAACATGGTAAAGATTAATAATAAAAGGCAAAATAAGTAAATAAATATATAAACCAAAAAAGACAAGTAAAAGAATAAATCAAACCACCCATTACAAGAAAATAATTAAACTAAGTAAGAAATTTCTTAGGCTAAATAACTAGGAGGGAAGTAGTACTCAAAATATTAAGGCTAACAATAAATTGAAAGACTTAAAGAAAAATATTTAAAAGACTTAAGAGAACAAGAAAGATCTCTCTATATGAGATCCTTTATCTGTATCTTAGTATGCCAAAGTTTTTTTTGTGTGGGTTATGTCTACAGTAAGTTCCAGCAGAGTCATATCATTCTTGATTACTTCTCCCTAGTTCTTCTTAGGCTTCCTTTTTTTTCTCTTACAAACTCTAAGTACTAATTTTCGCATCTTCTCACTAGGGTGTTAGGGTGCCTCCTTTTGACATGTCTAAATTGCCTAAGCCTCGTCTCTCTTAATTTTTCCTTAATACTAACCACCTTTAATTTGTCTCTTATTAATACATCCTTGACCTTATCTCTTCTAGTAAGGTTACTTGTCTAAGAGAGCATCCTCATCTCCGCCCCTTTTAGCTTATGATTATGCACTTATTTGATAGGTCAACATTTTATCCCATATACCATGGCCTGCCTAATAACTAAATGATAGAATTTGCCTTTGAGCTTGAATGGTATCTTCTTGTCACATAAAACTCCTCAAACACTTCTCCATTTAAATCACCTTCATCTGATACGGTGGACTATATCTTCATTGATCTCTCTAGTGCTTTGGATGATAGAACCTAGGTACTTAAACACTCTTTTCTTGGTATAACTTCTGAAGCAATCTTTTCCTTTACATCAGAAGCCACCATATAGTCCAACAAGTTACGCTCTAAGTATTCAATCTTAGTCTTGCTCAATTTAAAACACTTTGACTTTAATGTATCCCTCCAATGTTCTAGCTTGACATTGATACACTCTTTTGTCTCATCCATTAAGATAATGTTGTTAAGAAACAATATACACCAAGGTACGTTTTCTTCAATATTCTTAGTGAGATTATCCATTACTACTGCAAACAAAAAGGGCTCAAGGAGGAGCCTTGGTATAGCCCAACATCGATGGAAAAATTTTATATATCTCCTCCAATCGTCCTTACTCTAGTCTTTACCCCTTCATATATATCCTTAATAACCTATATATAGGTTAAAGAAACTTCCTTAACTTCTAAATAGCTCTATATGATTTCCCTAAGTATCCTATCATATGTCTTTTCTAAATCAATAAAAACTAAGAGTAGATTACTCTATCTTTCCTTATAATATTTCATTAATCTTTTTTAAAGATGTAACATTTTGTCACGAACCTTCTTGGCATGAGCCAAACTCTCTTAACAAAACATTCACTTTTTTATTTTATTTATTCAAAAGTAAAAATACAAATAAAATTTTAATAAAAGTTATGGTTAACTATCCTATTTCCTCTTTATAAATAAAAATAATATTTTTTAATTAATTTTTATAAATATTATGTAGTTCATCAAACCATTTACTTATTCCATCAATTTGTTCCTTTAATTTGAGTAAATTTGTTAATCAAAATGGTTTGGTTAATTTTAAAATTGCATAAATTATATTTAAATCAATATTTTTATTCATTTTTAATATAATATTAGTAAGAATATAAAACTATTAAATGTAAAAATTTTAATTTATTGTAATTATAACTCAGATCTATACTCTATTAAGTTTACCATTAAATGGGTTGACATGATTTGTTGTGTATTATGACCTTTCCCTCTCTTCATATTATTTGAATGAATTCATGTATTTCTTCATAGTCCACCATCTTTTTGGATAAGTACTCCCTTTCATCCTCATTTCAAAATTCTTTACACCAATTGTCCCATCTAAACCCATACGATTTCTAATTTAAAAATATTTGTGGAATACATTAGTCATTCAAGTCCTTAAAATCCTCGAATCCTTAAATTTCCTATCAGAATCTTATATCTTAAGATCATAAAATTATGAATATATCTAATGTTATCTTTAAAGAATCATTAGCATTCTAAACTTTAAATTTGTAAGTAATAACAATTAATCTCTATTTTGCATCATCACATATGTTTGCATATTTACAAAGTTAATAATTATTTTTAGTTTACATTTATTCATATTGATATACGTTTTCAATATAGGAAATTGCATAACCATTTAAAGTCTAATTTAAAGAAATGTTTTACCATCTATTTCTCTGCATGTTTATTTTTATGAATTTATTTGGAGTTTGCTTTTGTGTATGATAAAGTTTAACATTGTTATATTTCAGTTATGGATATAATTGTTATGACCTCAAATGAACTTTATATTTCTTGAAGCATAAATTGAATATGTTTATCTGAGGATTTACTTGCCATTTTGTTTTTCTTTTGTCTTATAGCTTGGCTTTGGTTGAATGCTTGAGATTAAAACCTTAAAAAGTCATCATAAATGTGTCTATTTTTTATTTATCCTAATTCTTTTCCTAGCCAAAAATTTTTTCCCTATCAAAATTATATATACAATAAATGTTTAAATGGTTCAATGAAAATTTTTCCATAATTGAGATATTAAAATTTAGGTGCACTTTTGTTAAGTTTTGGGCCCCCTTCTTATATGGACAAACGTCTAAAGTTGCAAGTCTATATGTGTCTCACTTAACAAAGTGCAGAAGGATTATACTAAGGTTGCTTTTACCATTTGAAATTTAGTGTTTTGTAGCCGCACAATAGCAATGAAAATGTGATAATAACATAGAGAAAACAAGAGACAATTCTCTACTTTAGCAGTCATGATTGAATTTGAGAATCGAAACTACGACGAAGACAAAGAATCTGAGAACAAAGTGGATCTTGAAGCTATTTTCCCCAATCAAGAAAAAGAATTTGAAGAGGATTATGCGGGATCAAACAT
>JANITX010000004.1:53393402-53411586 GCA_027564395.1 Erythroxylum ulei
TTGGTTAATCTATTTATTGATAAATATGTTATATTGGTCAACTAATATGCCTATTAGTTGACTAGTGTCTCAATGATTAGTAAATCCATGATTTCAATGTACACTAGTCGACCAATATGTCATACTAGTTAATTGGTGCTCAGTAACTAGACGTTGTAACAACTATTTTTAGTTGCAATAGTTAATATAGTTCCTAGAACCTTATAAGTACATGTTTTATCATTGTTTTTAGCCTAAAGAAGAATTTAGGTGTCTTTTACACATATTTCTAAGTATTTTTTAATCATTTGAGCACCATTGTCTTATATTTGTACAAGTGAACCTCTTTGGAGTTATCAATTGATAAAGTGAGGTATTTTGAGCTCCAAGATTTGCTTAGGGCAATTATTTTATTATAAATGGGGGTGTTCCGAGTTGTATTAAGGTTCCTATTTACCTTGGAAGAAGATTATAAAAGGGTTCCTCTTTGTACAGAAAAGATTGTACAAATGCTATTTTTTACCTTGAATAGAAGAATTATAATAGAATTCCAAAAAGAGTCTTAGAAGTAAACGTATGCAAGAATTGTTTATAAAATTACTATAAATCAATTTGCATTTTTTCTTTCCTATTCTCTTTAAATTATTTCATTGATTTATATTAACCTATTTCCTTTATTCTTATATATATATATATATATATATATATTGATTGTTGTTAATTAAGTATATTAGTTAGAAAATTTATTGATTGTTTAAACACCCAATTCACCCCCTTCCCTCATGGATTCCATTAAGGACCAATAAGTGACATCGTATCAGGTTTATTAGGCTAGAATTTTTAATAAAATCATATAGCAAAGGTCTTAATGACATAATTAGGAGCATCATAATAATTATTCAACTAAAAGGGCCAAAGTATTAATAGAGACACCTTTCTTTGATGGGAACGATTAACTCTGTTAGACAACTTATTTGAGGTTTTTCTTAATGGCCAAAAGTATTGGCCTATGGGAAAATATTTCAAATGGTCTTCTTATACCTAAGAAAATTGTAGATAACAAAAGTACCCAAATTGAAGGGAAAATTAGAACCTCGAGATAAAAAGATTAATTTTATTAAAAAGTAAGGTCGTACACATCATATTGTGTCCATTAGGAAGAAATAAATTCAATAAGATCTCTATATATGAAACGACTAATGAAATTTGGCAAATTTTAGAATTTATATATGAAGAAATAAATCAAGTAAGGAAACCAAAGTTAGCATGCTAACTCACTAACACGAATTGTTTTAAATGAAGCTTGAGAAAAGCATATCTAGCATATTTATTAGATTTTTTGATATTATTAATATTCTTAAGGGTCTTGGAAGGACCTATAGTAACATTGGAATGATAATAAAGTTGCTTAGGTCACTTCTAAAGATATAGGAAGTCAAAGTGATGGCTATATAAAAAGCTAAAGATCTAATAACACTGCTATTGGAGCATTTTATTACATATCTTCTTATATACAAAATGAGGGCTCTGAGAGAAAAAGAAGAAACAACACTTCCCAAAAACAAATTTAGTGTTTAAAGCGTCAAAAGAAGAATCAATTAACGAGGAAGAGAAATCAATTAGTGAAAGTAATAAAAAATTTTCCTATATTATCAAAAATTTTCTTTTTAACCTTCAAATTTTCCCAAGAATATATGATGAGAAAATTGAAGGCGGGAAAGACATTCTAAAATTTTATTTGATAACTTTACATAATTTTATCTATTCTACTACCTATTTACCATATATTCCTTTTTCACCAATGTCTTAACACTAATTAAATAAAATTTTATTGATCCATTTAAACCAGGCATGTAACCTAACTTTTTACATGAACAATAACTTTATATTCATAAACATCTCACTCACAAAAGATCATAAATGGGTAGCAAACAAGAACCAGAAAGATAACTAACCATAAAAACAAAAAAAGAGATATTATTCAATAAATAAAATTGCAAATGAATTAAGAAACTAAATTAGTTTTCAAAAACTCACCTTTTGAACAACCCAAATTCAACCTTTTTTGCACCAACAAAAAAGGGAAAAATTTAGCAAATTATTCAATAACATTCGGAAAAGAATAACTAACCCAAAACAATCTTACATTACGCAGAGGCAAAAGTCTAAAAGAAAAAACGGCTGATGAGAGAGAAGAGAGGAGTTTGGGACAACAAAATAGTTGTAAAAGAGATAAGAGAGGAGTAGGTTTCAAGATGGGTTTGCTAAAGGCAATCAGAGGGAGAAGAAATAAAAATAGGGATATGTTATTTTATTGCCTAAGAAAACTTTAGATATTTGCTTATTTCTATAAAACTATTGTGATTTTTTTTTAATTTTTTATAAACAAGATATTGCAACATAAGACAAACATGTTTTAGGAGTTACTTCTCTTTTTATAAAAACCATAATAAGAAATCAAAAAAAAGAAAAGAAACAAACATTCCCTTAAATTTTGAACTATGTTTTAGGTGGAAAAGACAAAAAAACAAATTAATAAAAATTTTACTGATATGCAAAATATGGAGAAGTTCGATAATATGTCTTACCCTTAATAAATAAAGAAACCTTTTTTAAATAACCCAAATAAAAAATAAAATAATAATAATTATTGTTATTATTATCAAGTTAGGCGGGAACAAAAGAGTTAGGCGAAATGCCTAAGATATAAATACTACATAATTAAAAATTTAGGTTAACTATAAAAGAAAAAAGTAAAGCCAGACTAAAGGTACCAGATTTTATGTTCTTACTTTTTTTCCATGAACATCCATTTATCATTCATCCAATAAATAGAACTTATAAAAAGTAAATAAATAGATGTTCAGAGTAACGAGAACGTAAGATTGAACTCAGATTAGATAGGTAAATCGCTGCGTTTTGGGAGACTTTACAGTTAGGCAATAGGATGCTCTTGTCTCTGCTATATCTTTAAATCGCTGCGTTTTGGAAGACTTTACAGTTAGGCAATAGGATGCTCTTGTCTCTACTATATCTTTCCTAAGCCCAAAAATACACTTAAAAGTTCAGAGCAATCAAAATCAACTTCAGGTCTAGGGTTCGATTCTCCGAGACAAATTAACTGTTCTCCATTAACAGAGAAGAAGAAGAAGAAGAAAAAGAAGTGAAATGGACGGAGAAGAGCCGTTAGGGTGCAGTGAAGCCGGAATTAGGGTTTCATTGTTCGATTACTCGGTTGAGAACCATTTCAAAGCAATGGACTCGATTTCTCGGCTATGTAGAATGGCCGAATCCGAGGCTGATCCTCTGGAAGAAGCAGAATTCCAACGTCTGTCTTCTTCGATCACTTTCTTGAAGTCAGTTACTTGTATTGCTGTGTCGCTCTGTAGTAGTTCTTATGGTGTGCTGTGTTCCTTTTTTAGTTAATTTACGAATTTGGATTAGGGAATGGAGATATTTTAACTATGAACCGAGAATGGTGAGGTTTGCTTACGATAAAGATGTGATTGGTGAAGTGAATTTGCCGCAGTTTTCTTCAGCCACTGTTCCCAAGGTACTGCTTGATTGTGGAAGCTCTGTTTTCTTTTTTCCATTTGTTCTTCGAAGTTTTCGTTCAACTTTAGGTTCTGTTTAAACGCAGATATTCTAGTATACGATATTATCATCTTTTTGGGGTTTGCATGTTGATGCAGGTGGGACAATGTGAGGACAGCACCTCATATCTGAAGTCAAGGTACTGAACTGGAGATTAATTTTTCTTTCTTACTTTGCTGGTTAATCGTATTCTGACATCATTATTTGCGATTGCTCCTACGTCCATATGATGTGTTATTTATAGCTCCTATTAATCAGGATTAAATATGGGAACTATCTTCGTTTTTGCCATCTTATTGCAGCAAAGACTTTCTAATGTACGTCGGAGGGTCTGTTTGGGCATTAGATTGGTGTCCTATGGTTCGTCAAAGTCCTGAATCTCGTATTAGATGTGAGGTACTTATATTCTTTATCTTTGCAACTTGACGCTATGTTCTTCCCCACAGCCCCTTTTCCCAGATAATACAAGACCCCTATATTGTTTTTTTTTCAGACGTGTATGCATCTATATAAGCACTTCTCTATAGGTAGTTGGAAACTTTGACTGTTTAAACATTTTTCTTCGATTGTGGGGCTATATTAGGGATTTCTACTAATAATGGTTGTGTATATGTAGTTATATGGATGTGTTTGAACATAGTCGAACAAAATAATTTTTGTGACTAGTGACCTCCTGAATGATAATTTCAATTTATCATTTGCAATTTTTTGGTTTCCTTCAATAGGAGAGAACAACTGGATTGCCAAAAAATTGGTTCTTGTGATTTGGGCAGCAATTTTTTTCTAATAGGTGCATGAGCTGGGGGATTTTTGTGTATGTTTTACTCTTTCCAATGTACCTAGAAAAATGGTTGTTGTAGATTATATGCATTTTGAATGTGAAAGGTTAAACACTGGGAGTTGAACTTGAGAATCTCCATGATTTGATTTGTCCCCATCCATGTAAGCAATTATCTCTGATTAGTGATTACTAAATCTCCTAAAACTCTGTGGATCTTTCCTGTAGTTTAATGATTATTTTCCTGTTTTCTCTTTAACACAATGTAAAGAAATTAGTCTTCTCCCTAGGCAAGATCTATTGCTGCTTGTTCTTGTTTGGTTAGTAACATGCATAGAACAACCTGTCTTATCTTATGGTCTCTGTTACTGCAAAAGTGCTCTAATTTCGTTTTATTTCAGTTCCTTGCTATTGCTGCCCATCCTTCCGATTCATATTATCACAAGATAGGTGTTCCACTTGTTGGCAGAGGTATTTTACAGATCTGGTGTATTGTAAATATCAATGAGGATGAGGAAGAAGTATACCCTTCAAACAAAAAACGAAAACAGAGAGTTGAGAACAATGCACTTGGTGGGAAAAAATCTACTGAATTAAAGGTATCAAGGGGAAGACCCAGAAAGAAGTTTGTAGAAGGATCTCCCGGGGATGAAGACTTGAAGAGGATTACAACTCAAATGAAGAGGCCGAGAGGACGACCTAGAAAGAAACCAAAAGAAGCTCTTGATGGTGCAGATTGTGACAACCAAAATGCTCAACTACTTGCAGTTCAATACGCAGAAGATTCATCAGAACCACTTGCTTTGGAATGGGTTTCTGGAAATACCCAGGAACGTTCGTTACAGAAGCAAAAAAGCATAAAAAGAAAAAGTTCATCAGCAGTTATGGTTGAAAGTAATTCAGCTGCAAAAACTACTGGGCGTACTAGAAACTCAAGTAATGGTGCAGAAAGGAGTGATGGTGGTGCTTCAAGCCTGCTGTTGTTGACTGAGAAAGAAGGTGAGGGGCCCTCTACAGTGAATCACCAATTACATGAGACCTCTGAAAATGGTGCTTTGCCATGTCATAATCTTTTAGATAATGCTTCCTTGGAAGATGTTGCTTTGCCAAGGGTGGTTTTATGTCTAGCTCATAATGGAAAAGTTGCTTGGGATGTTAAATGGCGACCTTTGGATGTAGCCAATTCCAAATACCAGCATCGCATGGGCTATCTTGCTGTTTTACTCGGAAATGGATCTGTTGAAGTGTAAGTCACCTCTTCATGCAGGAACTTATGAGTGATTACCTGTTCTCTGCTATGGGAGCTGGAATTGGTCCCTAGATGTGTGTCATCTCTTTGTTTCTGCTCAACCAAGGAAAATCCCTGATTATGTAAGGAGTAACATAACCTTTATCTTAAGAAACATTAATATTAATCTATACCAACTGTGAGTCTGAGATTTTCAAAGTGTAAAATTTCAGAATATACGAATATCAAGTTGATTCAAGATATGTCTTGCAATTTTTCAGCAACTTACAAAGTACAGGTTGTATTTTGTGGAACTTGGAAAGACCACACCATTGCAATGTTGTGACTGGAGTAGACTAAATGAAAATATAGAAGAAAAAGTAGGTTTAAGAACTCTTTAATAAGCACAACTAAACAGTTGAGGTACTAGATGTCTACATTTAGGCATTTGTCCCACTTTCATTTGTAAATCTAAATGTCAGCTTGTGGTTTTTGCATCAGGATATGTGATTTTATCTCATATAATTTTTTTATCAACTGCAGATGGGATGTTCCTCTTCCTCGTACAATAAAATTAATTTATTCTTTGTCTCATAGAGAAGGAACTGATCCTCGTTTTGTGAAATTGGAGCCAGTGTTCAAATGTTCCTTTCTGAAGTGTGGAGAAACAAAGAGGTATTTCAATTTTTGGAACTACTATCTCTGTGATTATCATTGGAAATTCAACTATACTGGTCTAGTAATTGCTACCCCGGCTTTTAGTAAGATGTCGCATGAGGTATTTGTCGCTAATAAAAATGAAGAATAGAAGAGAGAAGGGAAGAAGGAGAAAGAGAAGAGTCGCATAGAGAGAGAGAGCAAAGAATTTTAGAGAGAGAGAGAGAGACATAAACTCATTCATATTCCCCTTTGATAGAAAACGGTTACATTTTTATACGTAACAATCCTTTCTCCTTTAGAAAACCTTGTCCTCAAGGTTATGGAGGTTTACAGAATGGAAAAAAAATGAATAATCTGATCTTCTTTTCACCGCCCATCTTCTTCACAGCATCACCAGTAATTGCTCCTGCAAAGCTCACAATCTGCTCATTGAACAGAAATCCAACACCAAATAGAATACTTCTATACTTTGCAGGGTCAATCTACATGTTACTCTTAACGAAATCAAGAGGAATAACCGTCATGTGGGTTACACCATAGCTAAGAAAACCACCAGCCATTCAAGCAGCGTAGAAAGCCAGAGAGTACATCTCGATCTTACTAGGCTCGCTGGGAGAGGGGATGACTAAGGAACCATCAGAGGCGATGTCTTTGTTATTCTTGAGAGGGGTGAACTCTACAGCCAAAGATTTTATGTAGTCCTTCTCTTGCATGGGTTGCTTGTTTTGATTTGTGAGTTCCGGAATAACTGCAATAGTAGCTTCCATTTTCACTTCTTGTCGCTTCAAAAATTGTGTCACCACAGTTTTAAGCTCCCGCAAGTTGTTCTCCAAATTTTTTGTTTTGTTTAGAGCTTCCAAAAACATTTTCTCATTCCTGCTTTGAAACTCCTCCAGAAGCTTTTTTTCGCTTCTGATCTGTGCTTCCATCAAGCTTTTCATGTTTTCTTCGATTCCTTGCGGAATCGACTGCTCTAACACCATTTGTTGCTAATAAAAATGAATAATAAAAGAGAGAAGGGAAGAAGGAGAAAGAGAAGAGTCGCAGAGAGAGAGAGAACAGAGAACTTTAGAGAGAGAGAGAGAGAGACATAAACTCATTCATATTCACCTTTGATAGAAAACGGTTACATTTTTATACGTAACAGTATTATATGATATCCAACATTTTCCTTTAATTGCTGTGTAAGTTAGATCTTTAAAACATAGTATAACAGACCAAAGGATTTAACCTCCTGTGTCTCTGTCTCCATAGAAACCCATAACTTTTTATTGAGGATTAGAGCATGTGACAATACACTTTAGGCTTTTCGATCAGCAGTCTGAATTGTTTGCTGCAAATTTATACTTGTGGACTTTTCCGCGAAAGCTTGCTTTAGCATGTGGTTACTTGGTTCACAATACAAGGTGCAAGAGCAAAATTTAGTTCACTAGCAATAAAATAATTGAACAGAGAATTCGACAACCATCAATTCAGCAACTCATCCCTAGTCGTTTATGATAGAGATTTTAAGCTAACACACCTGGGGAGTATAATTAAGTGACCACATAATGTACCCAGGATATTAATAATCATGCAGCTTAATGATCTCAGTAGAATTTGGCATGTGCTGTAGAATTATTGGATGTCTTAAACCTTAACATCTTGTACATTTTATTTGCTTCACTTCTGATTTCATACATTCAATCTCTATGCAGTATCCCTTTGACAGTGGAGTGGTCGACTTCAAAGCCCTATGAGTACTTGCTTGTTGGATGCCACGATGGAACTGTAATATTGAAGTTTGCTTCTTGTTGTGTTATTATAGCTATTACTTACTCCTAAAAATTTTTAATGTTGGAGCGAGAGAAACAAACTAGAAACTTCAGATAATGAATTTTTCATTTTAAACTATTTCAGAAAACTAACTAGGATACTTATATTTGCTCAGAGAAAATCGCCTAGTATCAAACAGGATTTTTATTCTCTAATGATGAAATTGTTATTGAGTTACTGAGTTTTCAGGTTGCTTTATGGAAGTTCACTGGATCTGGAAATTCTGGCGGTAATGATTCTAAGTCTTCTGATTATCTTTTGTTCCAACTTCTCTATTTAGACGAGTCGATGTCAAATCTTGGTGTTAAGATGTACTAGAACTGCTTGGGGTCTTGGCATAGTTGAATTGATTCTTTGTTTTTAACAAAATTTCTATTTGCAGATAGCAGGCCTTTACTTTGCTTCAGTGCAGATACGGTTCCTATTAGAGCTGTTGCCTGGGCCCCAGTTGAATGGTTAGTGATTTCAGATGATGGTTTTTTTCTTGCTACAGTCCTTGTATATAATGTTTGCTTTCTCTTTCGTAACTTTTCTTCTAGATCTGACATCAGCAACTGATTTGGTAAAACTATGACTTTGATAGTGGTATGCCAATTCTCTACAACGGTTTGCTTCCTGTGGTATACCCATTTTTGCCAGAAAGAGTGTCTTTGTCTTGTTCTTGTATTTATTCTGGATGAACAATATCTTGACATCTGTGCATCAACTTCTAGACCTCTTGTACTTAGCACTCATATCACCAATTTGCAGTTGAACTAGTGTTATCATCTTTGTGATGCCATACATAAAGTAAGCATTGAATCATTTTGCGAATCATGCAGAATATCTTTCAAATTTATTTATACCTGCACAATTCCTTTTGGGTTTGAGCACTTGTTCTCCAATAGCACTGACTGATATCATAGCTTCTTTGCAATGGTTGATGGCAGATGATTAGTGTTAAATACCTATCCTTGTGCTCTTCATTGATATGTATGACATGGATTTTATTTATCTTCAGTGATCAAGAAAATGCGAGTATCATAGTAACTGCTGGGCATGCAGGTCTAAAGTTTTGGGATATTCAGTAAGTATGAAAGCTTGAGTTGCTCAATTTCTTGGTTGTGTGCTCTTATGATGCTGTGGTCCCATTTCTTACATTTTATGTTGTTTGACTTGCTAATGCTAGTTTCTTAATATTGACTGGAAGGAGATTTCTGTTTTATTTGGAGCTTCAATTGACTTCTATTGTGTACTGTAGTAGTTAACTAAAAATGAACTGACAATTCTTCAGGGATTCAGTCCTCTGAAGAACATCTCAAGGGTCTATCCTGGTCCTGGACTGCAGAAAATGATTTCTTTCTTCTTAATGCTTTCTCTGTACTTAATTTTGTTAAACGATGTATGACAAACCATTCAGTGAGTTGGATATAGATTTCAACGTGCATTTTCAGTGGGTTGCTGCTGCTGTAATTTAAATTATGCTGAATGTAGAGTGATGTATCTTCATGAATCCTTCATGATTTGGGTTAGGGCATAAATAATAGCTTTCTCGCACCTTCTGTTTTACAGCATTTAACTGCAGAATTGGAATGTCATTATTCTATTTGTCTGCCTTCTCAATTTTGGCATGATTTCATTTTTCTAGGATTTAGCAGCAGTATAAGCCAACTAATTGATTGACATCTTGATGATTTAGAACATGTGCACACCGCAATCTTTACCTATCATGTAAAACAATTACTTGGTAATGTGAGCAAGTGCTGTTACATACTTTTTTCTTCAAGAATAAAATTTCCAGTTCACGGATGTGTAGTAAATGGCTCATATGTTCTACCATGATTATTTTGCGACCCTAAAACATTTAAACTGTGGATGTATGCAGTGATCCATTCCGACCTCTGTGGGACCTTCATCCAGTGCCAAAATATATATATAGTCTGGATTGGCTGGCACATCCAAGGTGTTCTATGGTTTATATAGTTTGCATTGTTGAAAATAATTTTTCCTGATGAATCTTTTGTTTTTAAATGTGGTCAGGTGCCTTTTATTGTCTTTTGATGATGGAACAATGAGACTCCTCAGCTTGGTGAAAGCTGCATATGATGCTCCTGTCAATGGAACACCTTCTGTTGGACCAAAACAACTTGGGATGCATGTATTTAATTGTTCATCGTTTGCTATCTGGAGTGTTCAGGTGTCAAGACCAACAGGTATATCATCTTGTTCTTTTTATTTTTGCAACTGATAAAACTATGCTACCTCTAAAGTAAACAAGGGATGAAAATGAGCTACTTTACACATTTCAAGCCTCTATGCATCTTTCAGATAATTATGTGTTGTGAAATCTTAAACACCTTTCTGTCTTTTAAGCACAATTACTTCTCTGAATTTTACCGGCCCTACTTATTATGGGTTAGGATACACCAATTTGCTGGTTAAATATACAAGAACTACTTCTTGGCAAAGAGTTTACTTCTATCCTATGCAAGTTTTATCAGCTAAGTGTAGTGTCACATATTTCCCTAAACAATATACAGTGAGCTTCTTTTCAGCTTTATCTTTAAATACGAAACTAATGGTTTTCAATATTTAAAACATAGGTATGGTTGCATATTGCAGTGCAGATGGTGCTGTTTGCCGCTTCCAGGTCAGTACATTCACAAGTTGTTTTGCATTCAATTTCTTCATTTGGTACAGTGCTCCAAGGCATAGTTTTGGGCAAGACATGATTGTTAACTCCTGTCACTCTGGAGCCTGTTAATCCTTTAGCCTTGATAGATGGGATCACTAAGATTTGGCGCAGCGGGCAGCAATAGTATGCCATTGTCTGGTGGCGGTGTTCCATCTAGGGATATAGAATAGTTTTGTATATTAGATTCTTTCTTAATGTATCCGTTTTTGGTCTGTATGACCCAATCTTTTGAACATGTCTGACATGAGCAGTGGTTCAAAATGTGCTCTTTATAGGTGTTCTGGTGTCAGTAATTTCTGATACTACACATCTAATGTGTATCTGATACATCATTGATTTCCACTGCTTTTACAAATTGATCATGCTGAGGAGTTTTAAGCAGGTCTCCATGTATGCGTCAACATCTGTATTTTGAATCTTTTGGTTTATATCTGGGCTTATGTTATTTTCTTCAGCAGCTTACAACTAAAGCAGTAGAAAAGGATCCATCAAGAAATAAGGCGCCACATTTTGTATGTGGATCTCTGAGTGAGGAGGAATCAGTTATTACAATTAACACACCACTGCCAGGTATTCCTTTAACCTTGAAGAAGCAAGTGAGTGATGTTGGAGAAAATCCAAGATCCCTGCGGAGTTTCTTATCTGAACCAAGTCAGTGTAAGAGAACAACCAATAGCAAGGCAAAAGCCCAAGATGCAGACAGTCAACAGTTAGGTAATTTTGCCGTACCTTGTTAGGTTCTGCCACTAGCTAGACATTTTGTTCACCCGTTCACCTTGAGATCCAATTTCCTTTAAACATGTTGCAGCACTATGCTATGGAGACGATCCAGGCTCGGAATCAGGGTCTGAAGAAACCTTGACTGCTCTGAAAAGAAAAGGTAAAACAAAATCCAAGTGCGGTGATAAGAGCAGGGCCCGAGAGGATCAGGGATTGATATGCAGAGATGAAGAGCTAGATGATGTATTAGCAAAAGAGAGTGAAACTGGAGGAGCTGGAAATGAAGCTGAAGTTATTCCTTCCAAAATTGTAGCAATGCATAGGGTTAGATGGAATATGAATGAGGGCAGTGAGAGATGGTTGAGCTCTGGAGGAGCCGCAGGACTTGTACGATGCCAAGAGATTATATTTTCTGATGTTGATGAATTAATGGCCAGTAAGAGATAGGCCGGAAACTTTCTGGTTGTGCCTAGTTACGGCCTCCAGCTTCGATGCGCATTAAGAAGCAGTGATCATTGTCCTGAATGAGTTAATACGCCTAATTTACGTCACGAGTCCTTGAAAAATAGAGCCCTAACACAATCTATTCCTTTGTGCGAGAAGTATATTCAGTCACTAGTAGTATTTGGTTTTATACACATACATATTGCAAATATATGCAAACTTGAAGAAGTCTGACAAAAGTTGAAGCTTAGGGGATTTTCTGAATTAGTTTATAATGCTCCGGTAAAAGCGTGGACTCACGTATTGACTGTTTGTGTTGAGCTGGTGGTCATATCACTTGAATTAGCTTTTCAGTATACTGGTGGAAATGTAAAGGAGAATAGAATTTTTCCTCTTTTTTTTTTAAGAAAAGGGGTTCCTTTATATTAGGATTTAGGACCAAAGGGCTGTCAGATGTATATAATGAAGGTATGCAATTTACCAAGTTGACTTTCCATGTTTTAATGACACGTATTGATGCTTATGCAAGGGATCGATGCGTTTTTAAGTGTTCTTATCAAGTGTTAAAGTAGACATCAGACAATAAGGAATAAATCAGAAACTAATGCCTCCACATTACAGCAGCCATGGACATTGAAGATCACTTCTGTATAATAGCGTGTTGGAAAGCTACTTGGAACGATATTCCTTTCCATTAAGTTATGACAGCTGCATAGGATAGTTATACATTGTCTAGATTTGACACCGTTACTAGAACGAGTTGGGTAACTTGAATGTAAGATCCAAAACCCAAGCCATCAAACTCTCACTCGTTAAAACCAACTCAGTCAGTCACCAAAGAATGTAGATGTAAACGTGCTTTTTAATTCCCTTGGTAATTTCTTCTCCAGGCTTCTTAGTCAAACGTCTAGATAATAGGCATATCTAATGCCGAGGAATGATGACGGGAACACTCTAGCTGGAGACTGGAGCACTTGACAGTCATGAAACTAAACCGACCACTGCCAATCTATTTAAACTATGTTTTCATGTTTTGCCATGCAACGTAAGAATCTAGCAATGGAAATGCCACATAAACTTCTAGCGTTCGTGTTTGGCGTCTGTCTCGTTGCTACATTGGTTCATGCGGTGAATGACAATGAAAGGAAGGTGTGTTCTGCTCTACATTCCCTGGTTTTATTACCATCCCCGTCATTGACATATTCTTATTCTAGTCATGGCTTCATGCACATTATTGGATAAGCTGTTCATGTCTATGGTTGATCGCAATGAAGCGCAACCGAAAATTGAGATGTCAAGAATTTCCTTAAGACATTGCAGACCATTTCTGCTACGATATTTATCTACTGTATATTTTAAACATGAATTTGAATCTCTTTTAACTAATGCATGGGCGTCTCCTGGTTTTGGAATGAACATATCAGCCATACATTGTTTACATGGGAGAACTTGATAAGTCCAGGATTTCAACGGTGGATGAACATCACAACCTCCTGGCGGCTACAACTGGAGAGTACTGATCGCAACCCTTATAGCTAAATTACATTAGTATTCCACCTATATATACATAATTAGCAGAAGATGTTTTTCACTAGAAGTGGTCATTGTTAATGCGGAGGTATTAGAGCTGAAATAAGAATTTTTCCTTTTAAAAAAAACACGGTCTGATTACTCGTAAACTACAGCTTGTCCATTAAACAAATGCTTGCTTTTATGTTTAGTAAATGAGGATAACAGTTTGAAGTTTGTTTCAGAAGTTGGAACTGAAGTAATGTTTCCAGAGAAATTAGTACTTAAATAAAGTAGTCCGTCCATTCAAAAGTTTACGTTCTGCTACTTTTTCAGCGAGTCTGTTGCCAGAGAATCAAGAATTCACAGCTACGGAAGAAGCTTCAATGGTTTTGTAGCCAGGTTGCTGCCTCATGAAGCGAAGAGACTCTCTGGTATACATATGCATAAATATGGTAGTAAATTTAGAGATGATCATTTCCTGATTTTCGAGAACTGTATTGTCAATCAGATGAAGAAGGTGTAGTGTCTGTGTTTGAAAACAAAAGGAACAAACTTCACACAACAAGATCATGGGATTTCCTAGGAATGCCTTTAACAGTGAAGAGGAGTCCGGAAATTGAAAGCAACATCATAATTGGTGTCCTGGATACTGGTACACAAAACATATCGGCTTTTGTTTTGTAGAATTGAGTTGTTGCATGTGTTTACGTGTTGGTTTATTTGTTTTGCAGGAATTTACGTGAAAGCTCGAAGCTTCGATGATAATGGTTACGGGCCTATACCAGCTAAATGGAGGGGAAAATGTGTTACGGGAGCTAACTTCACTAGATGCAACAAGTACACACCTTCTTTCTCCCTTTCAATCAACTATAAACTAATAGACAAGTGCTTGTGACATTCGAACTTGGAAACAGTACCTAGGTTAGTTATTATCGTGCTGAATTAGATAAAGGTTTTTATTTATTCCTTATTTTTAATAGTCTGATGAAACCAGACGACTGTACGTGCATTGATACATCGGAAATTTTTTTTACAAGTTTCAAATCATATATACTCCCTCTCGTTCAAAATAAAAGTCGTTAGTTAATGCAAAGCGCAAGCCATCCAAAGTCCATTTTAAGACTGCACAGTACAGAAAAGGATACACTGAAATGGATTTAGTTCTAATACTGAAAGTACTTTTCATCATTTGCAGAAAAGTCATCGGAGCAAGATACTACAACCTGGACTACATGATTTCGGTGGATAATCCAAGTCCGGCCGATGGAGATGGCCACGGCACTCACACCTCCTCCACGGCTGCCGGCATCGCCGTAAAGCACGCAAGTTTGTTGGGCATTGCCAAAGGAACTGCGCGTGGAGGCGTGCCATCAGCTCGCATTGCCATGTACAAGGTATGCTGGGAAGAAGGTTGCAGTGACATGGACTTGTTGGCTGCTTTTGACGATGCTATCGCTGACGGAGTGGACATAATATCGATCTCTATAGGAGGTTCACCTAGAAGATTTTATGAGGACCCAATTGCTATTGGCTCATTTCATGCCATGAAAAAGGGTATATTGACTTCATGTTCAGGTGGCAACTCGGGGCCTAATCCAGGGACAGTTCAGAATGTTGCTCCATGGCTGATCACGGTTGCTGCAAGTGGTATTGATAGGCAGTTTAGGACAGCTGTTAAGCTTGGCAATGGCGAGAAAGCTAACGTAAGTTCTTCCTCTTGTAGTTTATTACATTCTAGTACATGGTTAGTGGTTACAACTCTTTAAGTGCTTTAACACCGAAATGAGATTTTGGGCTAGTATGTTTTGGGTTGTTACTGTTGACATGGGATAACTCAACCGATCATCATAATAACCTATGCTACATTGCTTTTGAAGTGGGATAACTCAAACTATCATCATAATAACCTATATACTACATTGCTTTTCTTTCTTTTGATCGCCAGGGGTTCTCGATCAACACATTTTCACCCAAAAAAGCTATGTACCCTCTTACAAGTGGAGCCTTGGCGACGAATGTTAGCCAAGGTTACTACGGAAATGCCAGGTAAGTAAATTTGGCTCGTTCAATATTTATCCAAGAACCTGCAGTTTTATGGTCACGACTAGAGCTTGGAAAACAAGTTCATTGCTTGATCCTTTGAAGTGCAAGAGTTGCTGGCTGTCAACCCAATTAATTAATCAAATATGTGTATTAAACATTGGATTTAATCCTATAATTTTCAAACTAATAAGAATTGCTATAACAATCTAATATGAGTTCGTTTGCAAATGGTGTCTAGTGCTTGTGACTGGGGGACTCTAGACATGAACAAAGTGAAGGGGAAGATAGTATACTGCCTCGGAAGCAGCAGCCAGGATTACACCATTAAAAAGCTGGAAGGGATCGGCACCATCATGATAATGAGCCAGAAAACAGAAGTTGCCTCCACTACCATAATACCTGGGACCAATGTCGACATCAGAGCTGGTCGTAAGATTGATCGCTATATCAACACTACTAAGTACGTTTCTATATTATGACGTTCATTATTTTTTCTCAACTTACAACAAACGGAAAAGTTCGCTAATAAGCATTGCATTGACTAACCAAATTGTATGGTTCCTGGATGAATCAATATTAATCGACAGAAATCCGCATGCTGTTATCTACAAGACAAAAACCGCTTCTCTGGAGAAAGCTCCTTTTGTGGCATCGTTTTCGTCAAGAGGGCCTCAAGTCATTAGTCCCAACATTCTCAAGGTGGGTTTTAAGTCGACTTTACTTTTCCATTGATCTCCACTTAAACATCTCAATTTTCTGAAAGGATATGTTCCAATGAACAGCCTGACATAGCTGCACCCGGTCTGAACATATTGGCTGCGTACTCAAAACTCACATCAGTAACAGGTCTGCCTAGTGACAGTCGACGCGTCCAATTCAACATTATTTCAGGAACATCAATGGCTTGCCCTCATGTGTCCGGAGCAGCTGCCTATGTCAAGTCCTTCCACCCTGACTGGTCGCCAGCGGCGATCAAATCTGCCCTCATGACCACCGGTAAGAGTACTAAAGCTTGCTACTAAGCTGATATTCCCATTCTTTTCTTTTTCCATTTTCTAAATTGACACACATAAACTACATTTCATTTTATTGTTTCAGCCACCCCATTGAAGACCATGGAACCTGATGCAGAGTTAGGTTCAGGTTCAGGCCAACTGAACCCAGAAAGTGCTGTGCACCCTGGTCTGGTCTATGACATATCATTGAGCTCATACATTAGTTTCCTGTGCAAAGAAGGTTACAATGGAACCGCAATTGATCTCCTTATTGGTGGCAAGAAAAAACACGATTGCTCAAAGTTTAAACCAGCGAAAGGAACAGATGGCCTCAACTACCCTTCCATGCATATGCAGCTCAACACAACTGGTTCCAGAATTTCAGCTGTCTTCTACAGGAGGGTGACAAACGTAGGATACGGAAAGTCTGTGTACAAAGCTAAAGTGACATCGCCAAAAGGTCTCTCAGTTCTGGTTATACCAAATACTATAAGGTTCACTTTCTTGCACCAAAAAAAGGATTTCAAGGTGGTGGTGAAAGGAGGGTCAATGCCTAACGGAACCCAGATCCTATCAGCTTTATTAGAGTGGAATGACTCGATGCACAGCGTAAAGAGTCCAATTGTTATCTACCAACAACCAAGTAGTCCTTTTGAAACGTAGTCTTTGCTTCCTTCATTTTCTTTTTCCTTTTGTTTTTTGGTGACAATTAGTCTTAATTGTTAATTTAGATGCTTAATTGTTGATCAGTTAAACCAGAGTTCCTTTGTGTTGACATTTTCCAAGTATTCGGAACAATAGCCCGCTTCATAGTTATCTTTTTGTCTCCATCTCTCAGTCTCCATCACCGTCACAAACTTCCACTTTCAGCCTTTTGATTTATTTGTGATTTGATACGGGAGGTCACAAAATATTGAAATTTGGATGATAAAGATGGCTTCCAAAGCCATCAATTGTCATTCCGTCGTGTTTTAAAATAAACTTTCAAATAATATTATGCTATTCTATTCCCTTCCATCCCTCCACCCACATCCAAATATACCTTAAAAAGCTAAATCACACATAAGAAAAACAGTGACAAAGTCCGAAATTTGTTTCAAGAGGGGCAATGTTCTTTTTTTTAATTGTTTGTAAACAAGCCGGTCTATTATTAAGAAATTATCAAATCAAGCTTTATTAATAACCGAATTTTAGCTAAGAAATTGTCAAGCTAAACTCTTAATATAGTTTTTTTTTTATCCAATCCACCATAAGCAACGACATTCTTTTAGGGTGGGCAACCTCTATATGCATATATATATATATATCTTCTTAAAAAAAAAAATTGAGGGTGTCGCTCAGCAGTAGCTTCGCTACTGAAGAAAAATAGAGAAAAGCTTAACACTTTATTCGCTTAATCTAGTAGCTCTTTAAAGAGTTTCTGTTGTTGTCGACTTTGTAAGTACAAAAGGGAGATAGGCAGACAGAGAAGGAAGACTGCGCCGAAGTTAGAAATAGCATGAAAGAAAAAAGAATATAACAGCATCTGCCCGCAGCTGTAAAGGCGACCGGAGGCTTATAAATAGGAGTCGGGATCTCCTGTCAAAATCAACTCTATCTTATATAATGACTTTTGCACTTCTAGATTTTGGTTTCAATTTCTACTATTTCACTTCTACCCGTACATTATTTATTTATATAATGTATTAAGTAAATTATTTATTTATTTATTTTTCATTTATGTACATAATTAATTATTTGTC
>JANITX010000004.1:53443140-53462576 GCA_027564395.1 Erythroxylum ulei
AGGCCCCGCATACCCCCGCGGCCACAACCCTCAAAGGTATTGTCCTCTTTGGTCTTGAATCCCACTCCACCAGGATTTGAACACAAGACCTCAAGGTTTTGTTGTTTCTAACAACACGCCTCTCACCATTGAGCTAAGTTAAACATGAGATAAGCTCGTGTTTAATTAAGTTTTCCTTTAGGTCATGTTTAATTAAGATAAGCTCGTAGTGAGAGATATATACAAAAATATATGTATAAGGGGGATATTACAATCTCCCCTCCTTACAAAAAACTCTTCCTAAAATTTTACAATAATGCTTGAAATGTGCTTAATTGGTTATAAATTTATTCCATAATACTTAGCGATTATTGCTATAAAAATACTTAAAATACTCACTTTGACTCATATGTGATTTTAGGCACCATTTAGAAGCAAAGAAGGTAAAGTGAGTCAAAAGCACTATATTTGGGCCATTTTCTGAATAATCACACTCATTTGTCTTCATGGATCAAGAAAAAGAAGATTAGAGCAAGAAAATACAAGAAAAATGAAGAACATGAAGAGTAAAGAGCGAAAGAGCAAGCTCATGGCCACGTATGAAGTTACATGGTCGAGAGACACCTCTCACACCCATGCAACACCTTTCACAGTCGTGAGAGGTCTCTCACAGCCGTGAGAGGCCAATGCATGACTGAGAGGGCATGTTTTTTCGTGAGAGGCCATGCATGCCCGTGACACAATGTCACCTCACATATTTTTAACCTAGTTTTTAGTACAAAGCGAAAGGTGTTATAATGACCGAGAGAATGAAAGGTTTTGGGTGTTTTCAGCTGGGAGAGAGTGAAGCTTTGGGAGAGAATGAAGAGGGAAACATAAGCTCTCAACCATGAGAGATCTATAGAGGGGTAGCTTCCTGACGCCAGTTCGAATGTGACATCAACACCAACGATCCAGTTAAGCATTCCTTCCTTGTATTTGTTGTTTCTTTCTCTTCTTATGGATTGATTGTGTTATCCTATGTATATGGATTTGGGTTTTGTGTATAAATGATCATATTATCGTATAGTTAGATTGTTTGTATATGAACCCATAGCTAGAATTTCAATATAATTCATAATTGTTATATTTGAGATTCACAACGACTAATGGTTCGTAATCATTAGGGATATCTTAACCTAGGTTGAATAACCTAAGCGTATATGGTTGTTGCTTAGATTAATCAGTTTTCCTAATTCATAATACGACTATCCAATTGAATCTAGAGATCGTATCCTAAGTTATTCGATAGTTAGGTTTAATTAACGAACATATCTTAATTAAACATGACCTAAAGGAAAACTTAAGTTAATAGAGCTTATTATTATTATTATTAACCTACAATTAATAATTTGAGGAGAGTTAAAAGAGAAACAATTCAATGAAATATGCTTAATTAGGGTATACGTCGAAATTGGACCAAAGAATCGGACTCCTAAGGAATTCACCACTTTTATCATTTTTGCATTTTTTTTCTTTAATTTACTTTTGTTAGTTAGTTTTATTTTATTTTCTTATTTTAAACCAAACCAAACCCCCTCCCCTAAAAAAACCTAAACACCGATTAATTTCATTTTAAAAGCTAATCGAACACTCTCTATGGGATCGTCCTAGACTCACTACTGCTATAGTAGTAGGTCTAGTTTATTTTACGTAACGTTACGACACGTTGCTGCCAATGCTCTATTAAGGAAACAATTATGGACACAACTCTACATCTCGATCTGGTTCCCAAATGATCTCTTCGATATTACCATTCCTCCATATTACCTTAACTATAAGAATTTGGTTTGACCATAACTGATGCACTTGAGAATCCAAAATAACTCTCGTCTCCTCTTTTTAGGTTATATTTTTGTTCAACTATACATTATGTGACTGGAATACATGAGAAGGATTAGACAAATACTTGCGAAGCGTAGAAACATGGAATATTGGGTGTACTTATGGCATATCTGGACGTAATGCTAATTAATATGCCATGTTTCTGATCTTCTAAATTATCTTGTAATGTCCAATATATCTTGAGACAATTTCCCTTTCTTTCTAAACCTTATTACACCCTTCATCGTAAATACATTTAAAAGTACAAAGTCACCGATTTGAAATTCAATGTCCTTAGACTTTGTGTCTATATAACTCTTCTATTAACTGAATAATGTCTATAGTCTTTACTAGATCAATAGAATCGTCTCTAATGTGATCTTGGTTAGTTCTGGGCCTTCCATCTGCACGTCACCTCCTTCCTCACAACATATCAATAATATGTATTTTCATCTGTACAATACCTCGTAAAGCGTCAGCCTAATGCTACTATGATAACTATTATGGTAAACACAATTGATTAAACACAACTATCAAATCCTAACTACCACCAAAGTCCATCATGAACATCACCATCATGTCTTCTAAGGTTTGAATCGTCCTCTTAGATTTCCTATCAGTATGAGAATGGAAGGTTGTTCTAAAATCTAACCTAGTGCCCAGTGCATCCTCTAATTTTCTCCAAACTTGAGATATGAACTGTGATCCTCGATTAGAGACTATCGACACAAGCACCCCTTAAAGACACACTATTTGTTTGATATGCACTATTGCTAGCTTAGACACTAAGTAGATGGTTTTCATGAGTAAGAAATGGGTTAATTTTGTCAACCTATCTATGATCATTAAAATTGAATCATATCAGGTCCTTGTATAAGGTAGGCCAACCACGAAATCCATTATGATATTTTCACATTTCCATTTAGGAAATGGAAATAATTAAAGCTTAGTTGAGGGTTTCTAATGCTCATAGTTTACTTGTTGGCAAATCAAGCATTCATAGATAAATGCAATCACATCTTTTTTCATAATGTCCCACAAATACATGTCTCTAATGTTATGATACATCTTGGTGGAACCCAGTTGTACATTGTATGCCATATAGTATGCTTCCTCTAAAATCTCATCCTTCAAGCTCTCCACGTCTTGAGCATAGAATCTCCCATTTATCTTTAGTATGCCTTCCCTATGAATCTCAAAATTTGTGTGACATCCTTCTTATACTTCATACATAGGCTTTTGAAAGCTTAGGGTTTTAGCTTTGATGAACCTTAATCCTGTCTAACAATACCAACTGTACTCTGATGCTCACTAATAGTACTCCTAAATTTTAAATTTAAAACTGAGTGCTTTGATCCATCAAATCTTATAACTCTTTGGTTAAAGCTCTCCTCTATACTGTGATAGATGCCAAACTACCCATAGACTTCCTACTTAGTGTATTAACTACAATATTTGCCTTTCCAAGATGATACTAAATCATACAGTCATAATATTTTAGTAGTTTTACCTATCTTCTTTGCCTCAGATTTAATTCCTTCTACTAAAATATATATTTTTAGCTCTTGTGATCCATGTAAATTTCACACATTTTACTATACAAATAATGTCTCAAAATCTTTATTGCAAAGATCATTACTACCATCTCTAACTCACGAGTAGGGTATTTTTGTTTATGCCTTTTCAATTGCCTTAAAGCATAAGCAATTACTTTACCATTCTACATCAATATACATCCTAAGCCAACTTTTGAAGCATCACAATATAATTGAAATCCTCCACCTTCAATTGGAAACACCAGGATTGAAGTTGTAGTTAAACACTCTTTTAGATTTTGAAAGCTCTCTTCACAAGCATTAGACTAAATGAACTGGGTATTCTTTTGGATCAAATATGTTAATGGAGCTGCTATCTTGGAAAAGTCTTAGACAAATCTTTGATAGTAGCCTATTAATCCTAGAATGCTTCATACTTCTATCATTGTGTTTGGTCTTTACCAATTTGTTACAACTTTTACCTTTTTCTAGTTTACTTATATCCCCTCTTGAGATGCCACGTGTCCTAAGAATGTGACACTCTTAAACTAAAATTCATATTTTGAGAACTTGGCATATAATTGATGTTCTTGAATTTGCAACACTACTCTTAAATGTTGAGTGTGCTTCTTATCTATTTACGCATACACTAAAATGTCTTTGATAAAGAAAATCAAGAACCTATCTAAAAGCAATTTTAACACTTTATTCATTAAATCCATGAAAGTTATGGAACATTGGTAAAGCCAAATGACATTACTAGGAATTCATATTGGTTACATTGAGACTTGAAGGCAGTTTTAAGATATATCCTCTCCTCTAATCCTCAATTAATGGCATCTAAACCTTAGTAGAAAAAACCTAGCACCATAAAGTTGATCAAACAAATCGTCGATTATAGGTAATGGATACATATTATATATAGTCACCCTATTCAATTTCAAGTAGTAAAAACACAATTAGAGAGAACCATTCTTTTTCTTTATAAACAGTATTGGTGCACCATATGGTGATGTGCTAGGCTTGATGAAACCCTAATCCAATAAATCCTGCAATTGTTCTTTTAATTCTTTTAACTCTGAATATGTCGTTCTATATAGAGGCATAAAAATTAGAGTTGTACCGGATACTAGATCAATGCAAAACTCAATATCTCTCTCTAGAGATAGCCTTGTTAACTCTTCAGGAAATACATCTGGAAACTTTTGATTTATTATAAGGATATTAATTTCTATAGAGGTACCCCTAACGTAGGTCAAAACCCTTAATACCCTTTTCTGAGCATCTTGTAGGCCAGTAATACTGAAATTATGTTGGATAAGATAGTCCTCTTATCTCCCTCAAAAGCAAACTTAACCTTACCCAGAATTTGAAACACCATTGTCTTCTCTCTACAATCTAGGGTGTTATAATGACTAAACTATCATTCCATCGTTAATATTACATTAAAATCTATAACTGGCAGCACCATAAGATTTGCTATCAATATCATCCCATCAATCTCCATAAGACACAAGAAGTAGATTAAATCCACCTTTATGGCATCACTACAAGTTGTGAATATGGACAAGGATTCTTCCATCTTATTTGGTACCGCTTCTAGTCTCATAGTAAAGTTGGTTGACATAAAAGAATGGGTTGCTCTAGGATCAACAAAAAATTCTAGCTTCTAATATAAAGATGAGAAGAATATCAAATACCACTACATTCGAAGTTTGTGCTTAGGATTGAGGGTGAGCACCCTAGCCTGATTGCAACATGCGTGTTGAGAGCTAGGGGACTGTCCTTAATTGTGAAATCTAGATTTGCCTCTTAATTGCCTCTTTCCAAAACCTTACCCCTGCTGGGCACAAATTGTGATCCCCGTTGTGGTTATTGAAATGGAGTTTGCGCTAAACTACAAAAGATCTACTAGTATCCTATTATTAGACAGTCCCTAATTAAATGCCCGTGTTGGCCACAACTGTTGCAACTTCCTAATGGTATGTAGCATGAGCCTTGATGTACCCTACTATACTATTGGCAAATGAAGGATATCGAGCTTGAACTGCTGTAAAGCTTTACCTGTTACTACTACTACCTGCTTCAGACGTGAACCTTAATCCTCCTAAATGCCTATGACCAGATCTCACCTTGCCATGTGCTCAAGTAGCCCTCCGTTGAGAGTTCCCACTATGACTCTACCCTGAAAAAAAGGTTTAGTTGTTGTTGTTATCGTTGCGAAAAACGAGAGGGTCCTGCTTAATGCCTCGCACTCTACTCTCATATAGATAAAGCACCCTACTCCATAGGTATCCTTTCCAACTGTTTGACCAGATCCACCAGAGTAGAGAATTTCTGCCAAAAATTCGAAGACATATTGATGAAAGGGGGTCCTAACTCGAGTACATATTAATTGCTCTTCCTCAGCTTATTAACCCAATTGAATGAAGTCAATGATATACTAATCAACAATCTTATCTCCCTAACATAGATTCATGAACTTTGATCTAAGTACCTTTCAAGCTGCAAAGGAGAGAAAATAATCCAAAAACCTCTCCATGAATTACGTCCAGGTTATTGCACCCAAGTATGGTAGAATGTAGTCTTGATACCAATCTTTGGTCACTCCTTGTAAAGACATCTCCACCAGACCCACTAGTTAGATATCATAATAATGCAACATCCTGCCTTGAATCTCCAACTCATTTAGGAAATCAATGGCTTCCCTGGGTTTGGTCCCATCAAACTTTAGGGGCAAAACCTCGAATATGTCATTGATAGCTGCATATCTGACCTCTTACTTTGAGGCTACAATTGTTGGTAAGGTTAGTTGCTATTGTTGGTGCATCATCATCGTCAAATCTTGAAACATGGCATTGTTAGCTTCTATTCATGTTAAAATGCTTACATGTCAAATACAGGTACTTTGGGAACTTTATTTGACACTTCTGGCTCATCTGCATGTGCCTTTTAAGTCTTGGTTGTCCTACGCCTACCAATATAATAGTATAAACACAATTTACCATTTATATTAGTATAAAGACACATATATAATGCATGATAAATTAGATGCATTACACAGTAAATCTTGAAGGACTATACGTAGGAACCTAATTTCTAAGGGTACATCCTCACAATGCCGCACCGATTGGCTGTGGAGAGTTAAGCATCACCAATGGCTCAGCTATACATCTATACATATATAGTTGGAAAGTTCTCTTAGTCCAAAAGGGTTGTAAGGAGTCAAGAATCACCAACAGACTAGTCCTCACTTAATACATCTAAAGTCATGATCACATTGATATTATAGATATCAAACAAGTTGATCGTGAGCCAAACATCAACCAGGATTAGTTCGTATCCTATATCAATGTCATATCACATTCATCTCTCATAATAAACCAATGCACACTTGGTCCTGATACATACCTATCATATGACACATCCGATATATTTTTCCTACTTCATAATCACAATTAAACACATCTACACATAAACCAAATATCAATCAAGATTTTTACTTCTCCAAATATTAGGAATTTTGCTATAGTTCTTAAAGAAAAAATGGTCAACACAATTTATAGGTTTTTTCAAAATATTTCTGAAATAAAAGTCGTCAAAACGTCCCATAATAGTATATATGATGATTGCAATATTCTTCTTAGGGATATCAATGGGTCAGGCTGAGCTCGAGCTAGCCCTGGCCCTTCCCAGCCTGATCAATGGGCTAGGTGGCCTGTGGCTTATGGCTTGACCTGACACAACCTTATATATTTTTTAAAAATAAATATAAAAAATGATATCATTTTTGGCGTTCTAGGCAGACCAAACAACCTTGGCTCATTGCTCGCCCTTCAGCCAAAATTGACATTCCTAATTCTTATGATGACTGAAATTTTTTAGTCTCAGAATTTTTTTATTTTTATGCCAAATAAGAGTTCTTGATTAATAAAACAACTTTTACAACCGCAAGAAACTTAGATTCTCAACAAATCTCAACGAATTGATTTTTTTTTGACTTAATCATCAATTTTTGTCTATTAGATGCAACAAGAAACTGAAAGGAAGAAAAAGCCATTAAAGATACCATCTTCAACTCACTTGGTGGAAGAGAGAGTAATGGGTATTGGAGCTTGGAGCAGTATCACTCACTCACTATCCAAAGAAGGAGTTGCGGAGCGAGGATCGCGGAGGTTGGTGGCTAGACATTGGAGTAGATCGAGGAGTCAAGGAGTGGCTACCTAGAGTGGACGCTAGAGGTTGGAGCAATGTAATACACTGTTGCTACAATGTCGCTAGAACTCGTCGAATAAACTAAGAGAAGCATCTAAAACAACATCGTTACACTTAGGGTAGAGCATCTTCTTCTCGTATAAAGAAAGAGACAACTTATCAGCTTGGATCAGGCTGAGTTCGAATGCCCAAGCTCAAGACCAGCCTAGATCTCGAAAAAATATTTAAAAATAAAACTCAATTCTAGTCTAAAATCTAGTCAAACTAGGCTAGGCCTGTTGATTTTGGGCTGAACTCGAACTTACATGTCATTCCTAATTCTGGTCTCTGATTACTACTTCTGTTTATATATATATATAAATATATATGGCAAAAACTTCTCATCTGCATTTATGAACTATCTAGCTACTCATCCAAAGATATTGAGTCTTGACTAGAAGTTCAGGTAATAAAGATTAGAGGAGGATTAAATGGTTTTCTAAGAACTATGAAACTTTTACTTTTTCGCATCATTTACCTGTGAGTAATGTCCAAAGAGGACTTATAGAATAATCATATGACGGGGGGATGACATTATAAGCAACATGAATTCTTCGATAGATCGAAATTCTTGATTAAAAACATTCAAGAAGCATATGCCGCCAGCTGGCTGATTATAGCCTCAAATTATGATACAAGTAGTCACTTTAGGCAAATTACATCCTTGAATAACCCCCGTAATCTTCATATTGCTCCATGAACTCATCATTGAACTTCTTGAAACTGGTCATGATGTCTGCCATGTCTTCCTCGGCTGGTAATATAGTTGTTCTCAAGTGGAAGACCCTGTAACGGAAGGCAACCATTAATGACATCTTCAAAAGTTAAGTCCATAAAATGAAAAGAAGGGTAAAGAAGATCTATTTCTGTCAAATGAAAACTTCTTTACCCTTCTTTTTGTCCGAATCCTGAACCGGGGACCGTGGAAATGCCAGTGGCTTCCAAAAGCTTGAGACAGTAAAACACATCAGGAACTTTTCCAGCCCTTTTGGCAGCCTCTATTGCTCTAGGCGGCAGTCGGATTTGAGGAAATGAATACATGGCACCTACAATGAAATTCATTACCAACTATAGATTAACATAGTCTCATGAAAAGCAAGAGAATAATACAATTAACAGGAAAAAAGAAACTGCATACCCTCTGTGAAATTGCAGACCACATTTCTGCAGCTATTGAATCCATCTGTCATTATCCTTGCTCTTCTCCTCAAAGATTCAAGGATCCCTTTACTGCAATTTTCATATTCATGGAAGTCCCTAGTCACTATCTGTGTAGCATAACATGCTATGCACCAAAATGATAAGAGAAAATGCAAAAGAAGCCACAAGTGAACTGATTCTTAGCTTGCATACCTTTCCCTAAAATACTGCTCATATGATATATCTCCAGGTTTGGGTGGGTTGACCATTAACCCCATCTGTAAACAGAATGAAATAATAAGAAGGCTGGAGAACTGAGTTATATATTTATGAATACGGAAACATGTATGTGGTCCAACTTACAAAGATCTGTGCAGGGACATTTGGACTGAGTGAAATTGAGGCTATCTTATAAATCTCATCAATTGTCTGCAGCATTAAGATATAATGAACAGCAATAAATTAGAGGCCTGATGGAATCGATCTATCATTTGAAAACACTAAGAACTAAGATATCTAAACTATTTCCAATCAAAAGAATAACATAGATAAAATCTGTTTTACATTGACTAAAGCAGTTCAATCATGACCTTACCGAATAAAACCCAGAGAAGATAACCTAAATACTAAACTGTACTTGATCTCATTTAATACAAATTTGATATGATTGGAGTGTTACTCAAAAATGAAAAGGAAGCAAACCTGTGGAGGGATGTTGGTCATCTCAAAGTACCCTCCACGCTGCCCACATTCTCCCCAATATCCTTTGGAAACAGTGTGGAAAGAAACAAGCTGGATTTCCTTGCTTATGGGTGGCCCCATGTTCATCAAAACCTTCACAAGTTGTAAAGATAGTAAAAGCTTTACCAACCATAAAAAAGATAAAGAAATAAAGAAACTTGGACCTAGCATCAAAACATTTACCTTTCTAGCACTGACAAAGGGACGCTCATCCTGATATATGTTCTGTTGATAGACTTCATCTCCAAGAAGGACCAGGTTCTCGTGGAAGCAGAAATGTAATATTTCTTTCAGATTAGCTTCACTAAGGCACTGACCAGTGGGGTTGCCAGGGTTAATAATCACCATTGCTCTTACCTGGTCCCATTAGAATACAAAGACATTTACTTCGCCGTACTGAGCATTACGTGAAATTTGACCAAAAGTTTCATATAAACCCATTTCCAACGTTTGACATAATATTTCATACATGCTCCTACGCATGTACATATAAAAACACAAAAGAACAAATAGTCAAAGCATACTCACAGTAATTCCTTTAGAGCGAGCTTCTGCAACTGATTGCCGGAGGTCATTGACATCAAGACCCCAGTTTGCCGTCTCTTCCAGGAAATAAGGGACAAGAGAACCACCCAATAGAGATATAGTAGCAGAATAAAGAGGATACTGTGGAACTGGAACCAGAACCTGCCATACGCAAGCTATCTTTCTAAAATATTTCAGGGAATGGAACCCAGATTGAAGAAACTGTGCTAAGAAGGTGAAAGAAACCGCCAGAGAAGGATGAAGTAGAGAAAGGAACCTGCCATCTTCAGGTTTAAAGAAACATATGCTTTAAAGAGGAGGAAAACAAAAACTTTTACTCAATTGTACACAAGTATATTACCCCATCCCCTTCACCACGGATAATTGTATTTAAGATTTGCAGCACACCTTTGCTGGCGCCATCAGTGAGAAAAATGAACTCTGGATCACTGTAAACGGATCATGACATTGACAATTACAGCTTGAAACTTGGAACATAGCTAACAAAAAGTTCTATGAACAACAGATTGCTTTCTTGTTTTTCTTCGTTTTCCCTTTCATCTGATTATCGGGATAGTGGAGAAAGAGAGAAGAAACACATTATCACCTCGGATATCCATCACGCCTTCCAATGAACTCTGCTACCTCCTTTCTGATTCCTGGAAGACCTCTTGAATCACTGTATGCACCTACAAATGATCAAGAAACGATTGCAATTATCTAACCAGTTACCATTATACAATTTTGTTTTAGTCAAGGATTACATGCTTGAATGCTGCAGAACGTATGATTTGAGTCCATTAAATGCAAGATAAGGGGAAATTTTAAAAAATAAACTAAATATTGTTTCCTCAAAACCAAGATGATGTGCTCGAATTATAACCACTAAGCAACAAATTAGCTTTGTTTAATGTTAAGAAACTGAGATGGTGAGGACAGGCTAGAGTATCTAATCTGCTGCATGATACAAATACACACAATGCTGAGTATACCCAATGATTCTTTTGGAGTGTGAATTAAGATAAAAAATGTTGGTCAGGAAAAAAAATACCAAGTCCACCAGAAGTAAATGAAAGATAATGTTTAGCCCTTGCAATTGCGTCCGCAGGGAATAGCAGCCCAACATTAGGATCATCTAGGAGAAACGGAGCTTGGCATAGAGCAACAACCTATAATGGAGGATTCCTTGTTTCAAACCGGTTATATAGTCAATGATATGTGGTGACAAGGTGATGATCATTTAGGAATTAAACATATTGCATCAATACCTGGCGAGGAAAGGTCAGCGGCTTCTGACCAAGTGCATGGGGGTTGCCAACATTTGTGAAAATAATCTGTGAACTCAAAAGTCAAATAGTCAAAAACAGATATTACGACAATACTGAAAAGCAGAAGATTAACATAAAAAGTATTAACATTTATGGAATGGGGGTGACACCGAAGTTTAAGAGCATATATATAGTTTCAATTCGAAAAAAGTTGAACCCAATTGATAAAGTAACAAAATAGCTAATAGCGCCTGTTATTACTAAAAAGACATCTAGGAAGAATCCAAATCACGAACAACTCAAGGTCACATGAATAAGAAAAGAAAATGATAATAACAACGAGGAGTATGAAGACCATATGCAAACGGATCCTCAACCGGCCAACTGATACCTTTTTTCCTTCCTTCTGAAGCTCAGAAGCTCGAAGATATAACTCTCCTCTAACAGCGTATTGCACCTTTTTGACATTTTCATTCAAGGATTCATAGTCTAAAGCCTTAGGAGCCATACTCTGTAATTTGCCTTCTTACCAACAAAATGCTTGCTGAAGAAAGCTGAGAAACATAAGTCAGTTCCTTTCTTGGAAGTTCCGTAGCGAAACATTAGCAAAAACAGAAAAGAAAAATAAACCATTAATACTATCAATCATTAGCATACTATCAATCATTAATACTATACAGTTCCAAATTACAAGAACCGAAACATTTTCAATTCTGCTTTCTAGTGTATATTCTCAACGAAATGCACCGAGATCAAACTCCAGAGTCAGAAGTCAATATGGAGTATTAAATATTTACGATGAGAAGCAGATATAAAAAGGAAGAGCATGACAGCAGAAAAACTCAGGGCCTAAATTGAGAAACAAGGAATGGATTAAATTACCAGCTACGGGTTATACAGCAGTAATTATGGATGACACAAAATTGCAAAAAAAATATGGCTGCAATCGCGATAAACTGCAGTAAGGATCCGAACTGCAATCACAATATTGCATTCGCAATTGCGCAGACCACAATTTAAAATCCTGTTGTCAACTAAAACTTCGCAGCTCCAAAATGGTTTGCTCTACCAAGAGAAGACAGACTGGAAACCAATGGTCGAATGACCTATAACCTTATAACCCATCAACCCCGTAATCAGATCATACCAATTCAGAAACTTGACACAAAATCAAAGGTCCACAAAGTCTAAAAGAAAGAAGTGACGTCTATTCTACCAACGAACCTGTAATGAAGCCTGTCTGTTGACACCAATAAAAAGTTGAAAACTTGGCAGTCAGTGGAGATGGGTACCTGCGAAGGAGTCAGTCAACTGGCCGTTACTCAAACTGGCTATAGAAGTGGAAGATGTTTTGCAGTCTTTTGTGTGAGTCACGAATCTACGGTCGAATTATGATGTCAGGAAGTGGCACAACAGGAGCCACTGAAATGTGGTCAGATGGATTATATGCAAATCTTTGTTTTTTCTCCTTATTTAATAGGAGAAAGAGATAAACATGGAAATACAAGAAGTGCGGTCGACCTTAACTGAGAGTTCTTGGTCTATATTGAGCCTGCTCTCCTTGGATTTATGGTGTTCATGTAAGCCACTCTCCAAGTCCCTGGAGTTTATTATGGCTGTGGTTGATCTGAGTCAGTTTTGTCTGTTCTGATATCTCATTCAATACAAAATCCTTGTTCCTTCACGTACTTTTTCTACAAAGAAGTTGATCAAATTTAGTTTCAAGGGTCCGGTGTGGATAAGAAAGAAAAGGACAAGTGAGAAATAAACAACAGAATTCGAGCCAATAATAGCTGGAACAATATCGATAGTCGGAACAACATTTTGAAACTTTTAGTCGGATAATCTAATATCCGACGTTGGATTGAAATCATACCACCTGTTGGCTGTGGACTGCTGTATGTAAAGTCTGAGGTGTTGAACATGGATAATAAGATAAGGCTTCAGGCGGAGCTTCCTGCTTGTCTTGCGGAGCTTCTTGCTTGTCTTGAACATAAGAAGGAGAGTAACACCTGTTTAACTATTGTATTTACGTCCACCTTTCAAGAACAATTACCCGATACGAGTTTAAAATGGCCCGCCATTATGCCAAATTTCAACAATAAGTTCCATGATTACGAGGATGACAAAAATAATGGTTGTGAAATTTTTGTCTTCCAAAAATCCATGCAAAACCTTAGTTCCAACAGTTATGTTGACTGTTTGGAGCAAAGGTAAAATACGTTGGGATCACGTCCTACCAATTTTTCTTTATTAAATAAAAATATGCAGGGTTTACAAAAGTGTAATGATAATTCTAAATTAATTTAAATTTAATAAGAACTCTTATTAACCTATTACCTTGAATATAATTGAGTTACATCTTCATCTTTTGATTAACTTTATTATATGTTTCCTTTAATAACTAAAATAAACTTTGAAAAATTAAGCAATAATTTAAGTGTTTAATTTAAAAACAAGCTTATCACGTCCCCGACAACTTGTGATTTAGTAACGAATATACATTTTTCCTACTTTGTGTTGGAAGGATAGGCGATGACGGTGGTCAACAATTGAAGCTACCATAGTCAAAAAGGAAGGACGCAAAAGAGGCTGGAAATCAACAATTGCGGCCTGAACAACTAATTGTTAGTTGTCCAAAACCCCACGAGGGAGGCCTACAAATAGGCATCCCAAAATTTCCTTTGTCCGTTCAATCTCCATAAACGTTTAGAGGGTATTTCTCCTATTTTGAGAGAGTTAGTCTTTTTTTCTTGTAAAATAGAGAGAAGTTGTAGTTCTTAAAGTTTTATAGTGAAGTTTCTCTTTTGTACCCGTAGTTTTTACCTTAATTTGTTTAGGAGTTTTTTACGTAAAATCTGTGTATTTATTCCTTCATTACTATTCTTTTCAGTCCTATTTAGCTGTGAACTTGCTCTAATCCGGTCACTTTTCTCAACAAGTGGTATTAGAGTGTGGTTAGAAAATTAGGACAAATTTTTTGGCGCAATCCATTAGAAGTTCAAGTGAGTACAGTGAAAGTTGGTGAATAGTAAAACAGTAATCACGAAAGGTAAAAACTGTTCATACATTTATTTTTGAATTAAACATTGTGCAATCATGAACTATAGTTAGATATTATTCATGTATACAGTACTATTCACGTATACGGTACTATTCATATATATGGTACTATTAACGTAAAATAGTGGAAGCTAAATTCTGTTCGTGATAGAAGCAATGGCGGCAAATTTTGATATTGAAAAGTTTAATGTGAGTAATTTCCCGTTGTGAAAGTTGAAGATGAAGGTTATCTTGAGAAAAGATAACTTTTTAGAGGCCATTAGCGAAACCCTGACGACATTCACAGGTGATAATAAGTGGAATGAGATGGACGAGAATATTATTGCAAATCTTTATCTAGCACTAGCAGATGGGGTGTTGTCAAAGCATAGAGGAGAAGAAAAGAGATTTGAGATCATCTCACGAAATTGTACGAGGTCAAATCACTGCACAACAAAATTTTCCTTAAGAGGAAACTCTGTACTCTTCATATGGCATAATATACTTCAGTGACAGAACACATCAATACCTTGAATACTCCATTCTCTCAACTCACTTTATTGGGTTGTAAAATAGAGCCAAATGAACGTGCTGAGCTTCTACTTCAAAGCTTACCTAATTCGTATGATCAACGAATCATCAACTTAACAAATAATATCCTTACGGATGTTCTAGTCTTCGATGATGCTGTAGCTGCTATCCTAGAAGAGGAAAATCGGCACAATAACAAGGAAGACAGGCAGGCAAGTTCACAATAGGTGGAGCCCTTAACGGTGATGAGAGGGAGATCAATAAAACGAAGTCAAATTGCAAGTCAAAATCATGGTAGATCAAAATCAAGAAGTAAGAAGAATTTAAAATGCTATAATTATGGCAAGAAAGGTCACTTGACGAAAGATTGTTGGAATTTAAATAAAAATTCCAATCCTCAAGAAAATGTGGCAAGTTGTTCCAATGATGGAGATGCTCTATGTCATGAAGCAACAACTACTAATGAAAGCAAGAAAAGATTTACTAAAGTATGGCTCCTTAACTCAAGAGCTACATTTCACATGACCTCTCGAAAAGAATGGTTCCATCATTATGAACTTATATCTAGGGGATTTGTGTACAGTTGCAATGATCATGCCTTAAAGATCATTGGTATTGGAATTATTAAGTTGAATATGTATGATGGTAATATTTGTACTATTCAAGACGTGCGATATATGGAGGGCCTGAAGAAGAACCTATTGTCTGTAGGAAAACTAGATGATTGCGGGTGCAAGATCAATAGTGAGAATGAGATCATTAAAATAATAAAATGAGCACTTGTATTTATGAAGGGAGAGAAGATAGTGCAAATTTATACATGGTAAAGGGAGAGACTTTGCAAAAAGCTAAAGCATCAGTTGTGTCAAGTATTTCAAGTGAAAGATCGGCAATCTGTGGCATCAGAAACTTGGACATATGTCTAAATAGGGAATGAAAATTCTTGTTGAGAAAAAGCTACTTCCTAGACGTACACAAGTGTCACTTCCTTTATGTGAGCATTGTGTTATAAGAAGCAGCATCGATTGAAGTTCAACACATCAAATTCTATAAGCAAATCAGTTCTAGAATTGGTGCACTATGATGTATGGCAAGCAATAGTTCCGTCCATAGGAGGAGTAAAGTACTTTGTTTCCTTTATTGATGATTATTCTAGGAGATGTTGGGTATATCCAATCAAGAGGAAGACAGACATGTTTTTAGTCTTCAAAGTTTACACAACGTAGGTAGAACTTGAATATGGAAAGACGATCAAGTGTTTGAGGATAGGTAATGGAGGAGAATGCACTGACAATGAATTTGATCAATTCTACAAGCAAGAAGGCATCAAAAGGCAATTCACAACGGCATACACTCCTCAGTACAATGGAGTGGCAAAGCGGATGAACAAAACTCTGTTAGAGAGAACCAAAGCTATGTTGACAACTGCAAGCTTAAATGAGACTTTCAGGGCAAAAGCAATAAGTACTGCCTGTTATGTGGTAAATCGGGTCCCATCAACTGCAATTAAGTTAAAGACATCGATGGATATGTGGACTGGTAAATCAGTTGATTATTCAAACCTCCATATATTTGAAAGTCTTATATACATAATGTGCAATCCTCATGAAACTACGAATCTAGATCCAAAATCTAAAAAATGCTTATTCTTGGGGTATGTTGATGGAGTGAAGGGGTATCGCCTGTGTGATCTCACTACCCATAAGGCTATCACCAGCAGGAATGTAATCTTTATAGATGAGCTACAAAATAAAGGAGAAGATGATAGCACATCGAAGGAAGGTTTAGAGATTACTGTTGCTCAGGTGGAAAAGGAATCACGTATGGATTATTCTAAAGCAATACCAAAGTACGAGGTACAAGAACAAATAGGGTGTGAAGCTCCAGAGACTCATCGATTAAGTTGCCTAAAAAGGCAACTAGATTGGCATTCAAACTATATTATGGAGGACAAAGTTGCATATTGTCTTTTAACTGAGGATGGGGAGCCATCAACTCTCTAGGAGGCAATGAATAGTTTAGATGCATCTTAATGGATGACAGCAATGTAGGAAGAAATTGAAGCTCTTCATAAAAATGAGACTTGGGAGCTCATGCCATTACCACATGGGAGAAAGCCTACTAAAAATAAATGAGTTTTCAAGATTAAGCCCAATCGCGAAGATCAAGTGGAGAGATATCGTGCAAGATTGGTGGTGAAAGGATATACTCAAAAGGAAGGAATTGATTTCAATGAAATATTTTCCCCTATGGTTCGACTCACAATAGTTTGAGTAGTCTTGGTAATGTGTGCTACATTTGATTTACATCCTGAATAGTTAGATGTAAAAATAACTTTTCTTCATAAAGAACTTGAAGAAGATATTTATATGCTCTAACTAGAAGGTTTTGAAAAAAAAGGCGAAGAGAACTTGGTTTGTAGGTTAAACAAATCTCCGTATGGTTTAAAATAGGCACCAAGGTGTTGTTACAAGAGATTTGCTTCCTTCATTATGAGCCTTGGATACAGTAGACTAAATGCAGACCCTGGTGCATATCTCAAGAGGTTTGGTGAACATGGTTTCATTATGTTGCTATTGTATGTAGATGATGTTAGGACCCGATCTTAAAACCGGACCCCAACCAGGAAACGGTAAACATTAATCGAAAACAAAGTGGCGGAACGAATCAAACGGATTTCAAAACCAAATGAAAGCGACATACAAAGTGAAAGTATCGAATCACAATGAATCGAATCGGAACGAAATCGGAAACCGAAACAAAGCGGACAAAAGCGAAAGAAGCGAAATCGAATCGAATACAAAGTCAAATCGAATTGGCTCGGAAACAAACCAAATAAACGATTCAATCGAACTGAAAAACAAATTCCGACATCCGATAACATACACTTATAGAAAAACTATCGCGTTGGAAACCTACAAGACAAAAACCAAATCCGAAATTGGTATAAATTTTTCTTCTTATTGATTCATTCTTTATTCATCTTTATTCAATCTCATACAAAGCACTTCAATAATTCTCAAACATCCAATATCATCGGACCTCCCGTCCGGAATCCATATCACAACCAAACTCATTCATAGACACAATCATATCTCAATCCATAATTATATGCAATTCCCATTCATATCCAATCACATTCATATACAATCACAATTCATATTCCATAATCATACACAAACTTATATCTCAATTCCATACTCAAATTCCGAATTTATTTACATTCCGAAATGAATACACTACAAACTTTAATGGCTTTCTAAGCCATATACTAATCCAAAATCCAAAATTACATAAAATACTAACTAAGCAAAATCGAACACAATCCTTGACTTTCTTTCATCCGATCTCCTGCTCGAATACCTGGAGATGGGGATGAAAGGGGGGTGAGCTAGACAGCTCGTGGATAACATGTTTATACATTGAAACATAAGCAAAAATCATTTTCTAAACTTTTGCCATTTTATAAAAATCTCACAGTAGGAAATTCATCGAAAGCTTATTATTTTCTTTTTCAAACTTCTCAAATCATTCAAATCATTTCATAAACAATTTCCAAAATTTCATGGTTCAAAACTCACTTTCTCATTTCTCCAATTTTTCACAAATTCATAAACAAAATTCATAACATGAATACATCACACTATAAACAGAATCAAAAACACATAACACATCAAATGGTTTGGGTCGGTCCAAAACGGAACGTACTGCACATTCCCGCATAGCGGTCCTGTGCAGCCGTGAACGGAACGTACTACACCTTCCCGCATAACGGTCCGGTGTAGCCGTGAACTTATGGGAGTCCGAAATCGGAGCTCCAGTGCCACTAGCGGGCAGGCGGGAGAAGCCTTTAAAAAGGAGACAGTGCACTGACTCATACTTACGGGACCTAACCAAACCCACATAACACATCTTCATGCTTGAAAATCAGATTGCCCGAAGGCACATTTCGAAATCTCAAATTTTCATGTCATGTCATACTAGACACATTAACATTCACAATTGCACATAAATTCATATAGCAATTCTCCATACACATGTCATATAGCAAACCACAATTCATCAATCAATTTCATAACAATTCAAAATCATATTCGATTCATGACAATTCATAAACAAAGTATGTAATACTTTTGACAATTTGTCAAAATCGTTCATAAATAATGAAGTTCGGAAATTTTATCAATTTATCAAATCATGTAAAACAATGAATTTTTACCTTTGAAACCATTTTTCAAAATCATTTGGAAACAATAAAATTCGAAAACCCTTTCTTGATTTTTCGGAAATCAAAACATAACTTATAATCCAAAATATAAACATATTACCCACCTCATTTCCATGCTTATAACTTGTCCATAGCTCCAATTTCTCCAAAGCCTCATTTCAATTCCCTAATCCATAACATAAACCCTAATTAATAGGAATTCGAAATTGAACAACTCATAACACATAATCATCAAATTGATCTTAGAAAACTTAATCTCATACTTTTCTTAAGCTATCTAAACCAAAACCCCTTTCAAATTTCAACAAATCAAAATTTCTCTTACCTTAA
>JANITX010000004.1:53473637-53486040 GCA_027564395.1 Erythroxylum ulei
TCAGGCAGAATTAGAAGCTGATTTGATTATATTGCAGCTGAGAGAGATAGACCTCATCTTAGGCATGGATTGGCTCACTACTCATAGGGCAATGATGAATTGTTATACTAAGGAGGTAGTGCTTGAATTCCCTAATCATCCGAAAGTGGTGTTTCGAGGAGTTAGTCAGGCAGTACCAGCCCGACTAATTTCATTTCTGAGTGCTTTGAGATTGATCCTATGTGGATGTGAGGCTTATCTAGCCCATGTGGTGGATACTCGGAATGAACAAACCATTCAAGATATTTCAATTGTTAAGGATTTCTTGGATGTGTTTTCGGCTGAACTACCAGGATTACCCCCAGAAAAGGAGACGGAGTTCACTATTGATATTGTTCCAGGTACCACTCCTATATCAATTCCTCCATATAGGATGGCACCTATTGAATTGAAAGAACTAAAAACCCAGTTGCAAGAGTTGTTAGATAAAGGTTTCATCAAGCATAGTGTGTCACCTTGGGGAGCTCTGGTATTGTTTGTAAAGAAGAAGGATGGAACCCTGAGATTGTGTATTGATTACCGACAGTTGAATTGGATAACAGTTAAGAATAAATATTCACTGTCGAGGATTGATGATTTGTTTGACCAATTATAGGGAGCTCAGGTGTTCACAAAGTTAGATTTGAGATTGGGATATTACCAGCTGAAAATAGCTTAGGCGGATATTCCCAAGAGCGCATTTAGAATCAGATATGGACACTTTGAGTTTTTGGTAATGCCCTTTGGACTGACTAATGCTCCGACAACTTTTATGGCTTTAATGAATAAGGTATTCCAACCTTATTTAGATCTCATTGTGATTGTCTTTATTGATGACATTTTGGTGTACTCGAAGTGTAGAGAAGATAATGTGGCACATAGGAGAATGGTTCTTCAAATAATGAGGAAGAAACAGCTATATGCCAAGTTCACTAAGTGTGAATTTTAGCTTGATCAAGTAGTATTTTTAGGTCACATAGTGTCTGGACAAGGCATTCAGGTAGACCAAAAGAAAATAGAAGCAGTAATAACGTGGGAGGCTCCGAAGAATGTGTCTGAGATATGGAGTTTCCTTGGATTAGCTGGGTATTAAAAAAGGTTTGTCATGGGGTTTTCACTAATTTCGACCCTTTTGACAAAACTTCTAAGAAAGAATGTGTCTTTCAGATAGAGTGATGATTGCCAGAGGAGTTTTGAGGAGCTTAAGCATCAGTTGACTACGGCACCGATGTTAGCTATTTCGTCTAGTCCTGGAGGTTATGTTGTGTACAGCGATGCATCACATTAGGGTTTAGGATGTGTACTAATGCGGCATGGTAAAGTAACAGCATATGCATCGAGACAGTTGAGGTATCATGAATTTAATTACCCAGTTCAAGATTTAGAACTTACTGCAGTAGTATTTTCTTTGAAAATTTGGAGACATTATCTGTATAGAGAGACTTTTCAGGTGTTCACTGATCATAAAAGTTTGAAGTATCTTCTGAGCGAGAAAGAGTTGAATATGCGATAAAGGAGATGGATAGAATATTTGAAAGATTATGATTGTACAATTGACTATCATCCTGGCAAAGCTAATGTCGTAGCTGATGCATTGAGTAGGAAATCATATAGCAATGTGGCACAAGTACAGTTATCGAGGTTGCCTAGCCTATTTCAATTGAGAGCACTGAATGTTGATTTGAATTTGGAGCAGAATCATACATTGATGGCTACTTTAAAGTTGAGAACTGTTTTGGTTGAATGAATCAAAGAGGCTCACAGGGAAGATCTAGATTTACTGAAGTTAATTGAGAAGTTGAAAGCGAATCCAGATTCTGAATTTGAAGTGAGAGATGATACTTTGAGGTTAAGACAATTTGAGGAAAGAGATTTTGGAGGAAGCTCATTTAGCAGCTTATACTATGCATCATGGTACCACCAAGATGTATAACACGTTGAAACAGCATGACTGGTGGCCTGGTATGAAAAGGCAAGTAGCAGAGTTTGTGTCTAAATGCATAACTTGTCAGCAGGTTAAAGTTGAGCATCAAGCTCCAGTAGGTAAATTACATTCGTTACCTATTCCGGAGTGAAAATAGGAACGAATCACTATGGATTTCATTATGGATTTGCCGAGGACTCCGAGGCAGCATGATGTCATTTGGGTCATTGTGGATAGATTGACCAAATCGGCTCATTTCTTGCCAGTGAGAGAAAATCTTTCACTAGATCAGTTAGCTCAGCAATATGTGCATGAGGTTGTGAAGTTGCATGGGGTTCCATTGTCCATAATTTTAGACAGGGATCCTAGATTTACCTCAAAATTTTGGGAAAGTCTACAGACAACTTTAGGTACCCAGCTAAATTTTAGTACAAACTTTCATCCTCAGACAGATGGTCAGAGTGAGAAAACGATCAAGACTGTCAAGGATATGCTTAGAGCTTGCGTTCTACAGTTTCAGGAAGCATGGGATGAATATATTGCTTTGATTGAATTCGTCTACAATAATCAGTATCATAGCAGTATTGGTATGGCTCCATATGAGACGTTGTACGGCAGGAAGTGTCGTTAGCCTTTATACTGGGATGAAGAGGGTCTAAGAATTGTTGAAGGCCCAGAATTGATTCAGGATACCATTGATAAAGTAAAATTGATCCGCAGCATAATTAAAATAGCACAAGATAGACAAAAAAAGTTATGTGGATCAACACAGGAGAGATATGGAGTATCAAGTTGGTGACAGGGTATTTCTGAGAGTATCACCTTGGCGAGGTGTACTAAGATTTGGCAAGAAGGGTAAGTTATGTCCGAGGTATATTAGTCTATACGAGATAATTGAAAGAATTGGACCATTGGCTTATAAGTTAGCCTTACCTTCGAAAATGGCTCAAATACATAATGTGTTTCATGTAAACATGCTTAGGCAATATCAGTCGGATCCAACTCATATGATACCGACTCAGGAGATTGAAGTCTCTAGTAATCTGAGCTATGTTGAGGAACCTGTGAGGATAATTGATTATCAAAATAAGCGACTGAGGAACCAAGTGATCCCAATGGTGAAAGTCTTTTAGAAGAATCATTCGAGTGAGGAAGCCACATGGGAAACGAAGGAGCATATAAGGAATCAGAGCCTCTACCTATTTGATCATTCAGGTAAGAATTTTGAGGACAAAACTTTGTTAGGAGGGGAGAATTGTAACATCCCGTTACCCATGTTAAGGCTAAAATTGTGAATTATGAGAAATTTATGAGAAATTAGGAAAATGCACATCATGCATAAATTAATTGTGACATACACATTTTTCTTGCACATTCATATGATTGTACATGCATTCATTGACATTTTCAAGTAAATTGGTTTATAAATGAAAATTTTGGATTAAATTGGAGTGTATTAAATGTGATTTGACAATTTTTGTATATTTTGGGTATTTTGAAAATTTTGGTGAATTATAGAAAAATATTGATTTATGGGTCAATTATAGTGTGACATGTGGCAACATATAATTGTGACAAATAGCTTGTCTATGTGGTGACATGTGGCAAATTTAATTGAATGACAAATGTAATACATGCAAAGTAGACACGTAGCAAGTGTTTTAGAGAAGGAAATTATATGTAGCTTTCTTTCCTTCGTTTGTTGTTTTCTTCACCGAAAGGACACTGTGTTTTATAACTGTTTTCCTTGCTCATCCACCGAAATTTGGTCTTTAATATCACTGCTAGAAATTTTGCTAGAATTTGAACTGAACCAAGTAACTGATTTTGATTATCTTTTAGTGGTATTTTGATACTGCATGCATTGGATTGAGATACTCTGTTTTGTTTTGGAGAAAACGTGTATGTTGGATTCACTGTTGACATGCGTGAATCTGTAGAGTTGTTTAAATGTGCTAGAAATTTTGTTGAATCATGATTTTGATGATGGCTAGTTTTAGAGATGATTATATGCATGTGAAGGTATAGCAACGTCCTAAATGACACAGATGAAGATTTGAAATTGTGAATGTTGGAAAAATGCTGGAAATTTAAAGTTGCATGTGAGATAATCGGATTTTGATGTTTAAAGTGAATAATGGATTTTTTGGGGGAATTTTTTTAGTACTAATGAGCTAAAAATGAGGTAGAGGAATTGTTTGCAAGTTATTGGACCTAATTAATGGAGATTGAGTTTATGAAAAAATTACAATTGAGAGAGGAAGAAGAGTTTGAGTTTCGGATTTGTGATTTTTGTAGTGTAAAATTGGGTTTGATTTATGTAGAGTTTGTTTTTGGAGTTAGAAATGTGGAATAGATGACTTAGGATTGTGTTTTGTTAGGAAAATAAGGTAAATGGAAGAAGAAGAAGAAGTATTCAGTGAAGAAGAAGAAGGAAAAGCATCGTCGTGCTTTCAAAAGCATTCAACAAAGTCGCTATCATGCTTTTGCATGATAGTGACTTCGAGGGTTTGGCAAAAGTCACGATCATGCTTTTGCACGACCGTGACTCTTGCGGGTCGGTTGAAACTCGCGATCATGCAAATGCATGATCACGACTTTCAATCGATTTTTCTGAAACCTTTATTTCTAAACATCCTTCAATCTTTTTGTTATAACTTCTTCGTCTAATATCCAAATGACTTGATTCTTGAACCAATAGCTTCATAAGACATTTACATACATCTCCACCAAAACTTATAGCTTTTTGAAATGGATTTATTGATTAATTTTAAGGTGAAATGTGACCATGCTGAAAGATGATAACTAGGATGATTTTTACTAAACATACTTCGGTAATTGGACTATATCTTGATCTGAAGGCCTCAGAATGAGATTATTATTAATTTTTATTCAAATATAGACATAATGCTACAAGTTGTATGAAGAGATTGATTTCTAATTCGGCCTCTAAGAATTTCAGAATCTGATTGGATGTTGAGATAAGAATTCTGCTGAAGCTTTAGAACAGTATAAGTAAACTAAGTATAACTTTTAGTCTACTTAACTAAAATGGATGAACTTAGTATCATTGGAAACTTAATACATTGGAGTACAATTTTCTAGAAGGAAGTGTTGCCTAATTTTGTCGTTAACCCTAGTAGATTAATTATGCAAAGTTGATCCGTATGAATGTAAGAAAAATATGAAGTGGTCAATTAGGTTATGAAATTGATTTCACATTGTTTTATTATGGTCCAAACTATAAGTACAAATGAGATCAATGAGGGCTTTGATATTTGAATGATTTGATAAGATACCTAAAATTGTCATTGAACATGCATTGTGTATATTTTATATAAGTACCTGTGCATAAAGGAATACTTATACAATTGTGCAAAAATGTGATATTTGTAAATTTGTTTTGTATAATATAGAGGAACTCATTGGACACTAGTTGTACATTGCCGGACCATCCAAGCAATAACATATTGGAGCATACTGTGAGTCAACCTAGATGAATTTCCTAGGATTTATTTGATTTGATTTGTTAAGCTTCCAATTATTGAACTGTTGCGATTGTTTCTGAATTCTAGACTTAAAGTGCGAGGAGTATATACTTAGGACTGTATTGGAAGTGTTCTGATTTGTTTGATGATTCTGATTGTATTATGCTTTGTGAACTCTCAACGAAAGTTGAATGCCGGACTTAGGTTCGATGACTGTGAAAACTTTGTCTGTGCATGTGTATAAGATTGTGATATATGACATATTCAGTATTTGATACATTTCATAAAATGCATGCTTAGATAAATGCGTTGTGACTTGAGTAGCCAATTTGAAGCACTTCCACGTAGAGCGTTGCTCCGTGATATATGTTCTACACATAGAGCTATGCTTCGTGATTCTGTTCTGACTACGCCCTATAAGCCAGTATTTATATAAGTATGTGATAGGCACTCAGTCACAAAAATAAGAACGAATGTGATTCTCACGCATATAACATTCATCTAAGACAGAAATTCGTTGAATGATTTGAAAGGCTGTAATGAGTGACCATATGATATGCCATGTTATGTGAGTATATGAATAATAAATGTATGTTTAGAATGAATATCTGTGCAATATGTGATGTGTGTATGTGATCCGATGAAATCATCAACGATGGTTCACTCATTGAGTTCGCAAAACTCATCAAAAATTGCAATGTGATTTTTTAGGTACAAGATAGGAGACCTAGTTCCTTATTCAGGACTTAAGGAATCTTTTGGATAGAAAAATGGCTCAGAGATTTGTCAGCTAACACCAAAAGTGCTGTAGCATTTATTTTGTAGTTTTGTTAGAACTTATAAGAGGTTTTGTAAATACTTCTATGATGGAAACAATGTAAGAATTGTGATTGAATACAATCAATGGTTTTAAAATTTAGTGACTTTTGAGTATGTTAGATGATGTCATGTGTAAGTTGGATTGCCATGTGTTATTTGGATTTACTTTTGCTCCAACATACCATTATCATAGGGTACGTATTTGAATGTCCTTCAGGTATTTGGGTATTTGCCTTATGGTAGTGGGATGTTGCACATGTCACCAATTATAAGGCTACATATGTCATCATTTGTAAGGCTATAATGTCACCATTCTAAAGCTCCACATGTTACAAGTCTAAAGTGCCATTTGTCACAAATTTAAAGGACCACTTTTCCCTCGTATACTCAAGCCACTTGTTATCCAATTAACTGAGCCCTTTGTCACTTATTTCCAATGCCACATTTCATCATTTCATATGCCTAATCAACCTAAATTCCCACTTATCAATTTGTCTTGCTCTTTAACATTTTTCTTAGACTAGATGCACATATCATCTCCTCAATTACTCAATTGTAATGATAAATTCCCAATTTACTAACTATAGTTAATCAAAACAAAATTCAAGACAAAATCAACACACAATTACGTGACGATCAGTAAAAACCTTGCATACCCCGGAATATGTCAATTGAGTGCATATACTATCTTACAATGTTTTTCTAAATCATGATTCATATGTGTATACGAATATTATGCATATGAATGAAATGCATCTCATAAATTCTTAAATGAAATAACTCATGTGACTCAATCTAACAGTTTAATCTCTTAACAATTTTAGGAGGTGGGATATTATAGGTAATGTCTAATTATCTAACCAGTCATTTCTCTTCTTTGGTTATCAATTCTGCCCTTTTTAGCCTAAAACCCAACAAATATCCTGGTAATGGGTTTATTGTTCTATTTTCCAAAGCACATGGCATTTAACTGGTGAATTAGTTGTGGAAACAATTCAAGAGTTCTTTAGGAGTAAGAAAAGTGGATTTGAACTTTATCGTCAACAACCTCTATCTTTTTGGTTTCCTAAAACTCTTTATAATTGAATCCAATCTTGTATCTCTTCGACTTCACGGTATTTTAATTAATGGCAAAATTCTTTTTCTTAATGGTGACAAAGGATTAAGACAAAGGGATCTCCTATCTCCCTAATTGTTCAATTTAGCTATATAAGTCCTCACCAAATTAATAGCTCATAGGATTAAGTATTTAAATTCTTTATGATTCCATTACAAATGTAAGCAACTTGGGATCTTTATTTTAAAATTTTCTTATGACTTATTACTTTTTTTGGAGCTGACCAGAATTCTTTGAAGATGTTAATGTCATCTTTAAATTCTGTCTCTAAGATGTCAGGATTGAATCTTAATCCTAGCAAGAGCACTCTTTATGTTTATGCTAGTGTGCAAATTGTTTTTATGTTTGGTGATATTGCAAGCTTACAAGTTTAGAAAGCTCCTTTCAAATATCTCGACGTAACTTTCACTACTAAGAAATTAAATTTCAAGGATTACATTCCTCTTATAGAATTAGTCAAAAAACAAATTATTAGTTGGCAAAAGCGCTTTCTTTCTTATATTAGTCGAGTGCAACTTATATCCTCGATATTCTCTAATTTTCATGTCTGTTGAAATTCTCTTGTAGTTCTCCCTACAAAGGTTATCAAGGAAGTTAAAAGATCATTAAAAACTTTCTTACGAATTGGAGATGCTAGCAACTCTGCTAGAGCTAAGGTGAAGAGATCTAACTTATATTGTCCTAAGCATAAAGGTAGTTTAGGGCAGTTCTTCGTGAAAATTAATGAACCCAATGTTGCTTACAAAAGGAGTACGAAGGTTGTTCAATAATAAGGAGGCAATTTGACTTAAGTAAATGCATGTATATTATCTCACAAATTCCAATTTTTGGGATTTAAAAGCAAATGGAGAGCATTCATCGACTTTGTTGTAGATGTTATGATAAAGAAATATGCTTAATTTTTGCATGAAAATAATTTATGAATTTGGTTTCACTTTTGATGCAATTTAGGGAACATTGACTAATCCAAGTTCTTGGAATCTCCTTAATGCTAAGGTCGAGGAAGGCATCAATGGTGGAACATGATTTTGCAATTTAAGAGGATTATCTATAAAGCTAATTCATATTTGTACAACTATAAACCTAATGTCCCTTATTTTACTATTTGGATGTGGCATAGCTCTAACACTTTTACTAGTAAGTCTTATTTGGAGATTTATATACCTCAATTCCAAAATATATGTTGAATAAATCTAGTTTGGAAAAATCCCTAGTTCCCAAGGCTTCATTCACTTATTGGTTAGTAATTAAGCATCTCATTTGGAGCAAAAATATAATCAACTAGGCTCATATCAGTTATATACTCTTTATCAGCAGTTGCTTGAATCCATTCCCCACTTACTTTTTCAATGCTCTTTTTCTCAAACTCTTTGGTATAAAATATGACAGTTGCTTTATATTATTTGCTTAGCAAGAGAATTGCAAGATATGATTGATTGGGCGGCCCTTAATATAAACTACTCAATGAAAAAAGATTATGTCTTTTTAAGAACATCTTGTATATGTTATGCCTTGTAGAAAGAAACGAACAACAAACTTCATAAGGCAATGTACTTACAAAAATATGTTTTCATTGACAAAATTATTTACGGATTTGAGAAGCTGTTGAGAAGTAACCGGAGGTTAACTTTAATTTTGGAGATACAAATCTTTGGATTTTTAGCTACTAATGTCTAAGCTTAAACTACCATGTTTTCTACATTTCTATCTATATTCCTCTATAATTAATACTTTCATTTAGCTAATTATATGGCTTTTGTGTATTATTGATGGTATGACTTTTATCTAACATTATTTGTTAAATCTTCAATATAGATGATGATTCCTCGCCAATCTTTACATAAGTATTTAATGCTCTATTAATAACATCAAATGATTAATAGTCTATAAAAATTACCTTCCTTCTAAATAATTTAATAAATTTTTGAACGCTTCTAAATAATGATTTCTCCAATAATTTGAGCATGCATCCTCATATTTAAAAAGCGAAAATAAGATTCAAACCTGTCCTTTCTTTCAAATAGTTAAGCACCCTTTTCTAATAAACAAAACTTGGAAAAGCCAATTTAAAGGTAGAAATATTTGCAATAGAAACTTGCGATATGAATGAGAATTTTTTATAGATAGAGAAAAAAATAGACAAATTCTAATTAATATAGAAGTTAATTACGATGTCATATTTACAATAAGAAGAATAATATATATTTTAAACCAAAATTTTTATTAAAAATTTTAATTAAATACTCAAAATTTATTAACATTTTAATTCATTATAAATACAATTAATCACATGAGTCATATATAAAATAAGTAGAGGTAAATTATAGCATTTCAATAAATAAAATATCTTATAAATTAAAATTTTAAAATTTAACAATCACTTTTAAATAAGTGATAGATATATATTGTGCTTCAAGTCAACAATAATTCTTCAATTATATTTGCAATAAATAAATTTTTATTTGAATTTAATTTATCTTTAAAAACATATCACATAAATCTCAACCAGCAAAAACATAATAATTGAGACTTTTAAAACTAATTTGAACCAACTTATATAATGTTGTCACTTCTTTTCAATATTGCCAAAATATTAAATTTGCCTGAAAAGTTGAAAACCAACCAATCCCATATCATAAATCAGAAAATTGCAACACTTTTATATGTGACTATTCAGAAAAAGAATTGACTACCATTTTAAAGATCAATGTTGAAAATGCACTTTGGAGTATGCCACAGAAATCACAAATCCTTATATCAGAGCTAAGGTTGAACAAAAGAAGTTTTTTTTTTTTAATTTGCAGCTAAAAATATATGACGTCATATTAGTGTTACAATCTCCTGCATTTCTAATTTGATGCCCTTTCTTATGTATAGCAATAGGTCGTCACCAACAATTTTGACTCGACTCTATCTCAAAAGTATGCAACAACAATAAAATCTCAGTAAAAGTTTCACTAATACATGAAATTTGAAGAAGTCTTATTATTATCTGCTAGAAAGATTATTTTGGATAGATACACATAAAAGAATACATATAAAATAAAATAATAAAAGATACATATAAAAATAATTAAGTAATAAAAATATAAATATATACAATTAAAATATAAAAATAAGTATAAATAAATAATTCAATAAACATAGAATAAGATACAAAATAAAAATAAAATAAAATAAGTAACTTAATATATAAACAAGAAAGAAAACAAGTAAATAAATATAAACCGTTACAATAAAATGTTTAGACCAAGAAAAATAATAAATACTAAATGTTTAAAATAAATATAAGATATAAGACTCAGAAAGAAAAAATTTAAAAGACATATAAAAAGAGAAAAGCTCCTTTGTCTATAATTCTTTTCCCGCATCTTAACACGTTAAAGGTTTTTTACTTAAGATCACATTTTCGATAACTTCTAATAGAGTCCTATCATTCTTAATCACCTTCACACGATTCTTCTTAAGCCTTTTTTTTTTCCATACAACCTTTAATTTGTAACTCAAAAATATGCAACTTATTAATTTAGACATGAATCCAAACCCCAGCACCAAAAATAACATTTTCCAAAACAATGAACAGACAAGGAACCTTTTAAGCAAGCTTGAATCAAATGGCTTTTGAAATGAGCTTGAACCAACCTTTTAAACTCTAACCTAATCTAAAATTTAATTAAGTGTTTGTTTGAATGAGCTTTTAGAAAGTCAATAAATACTTTTCTCCACCACAAAAGCCTTTTGTGAGAAAAAAAAGTATTTGGCTGTAAAATAAAAAAAATACTTTTTTAATATATATGACTTTTTTGACAGCCAAAATACAGCTTTTTAATAAATTCAAATTTGGAGCTTTTCAAAAAAGCTTCTTAAATAATTTTTTCAGGTAGATTTTTCAGATCAATTAATGAGACCTTTTTTAGCCCCTTTTTTCTTTATGTTTTACACATAATTCTCACAATACCTACAAACTTATCTTCACGTTTATTATGTATTTAACTATTTACTCAACTTGAATATTTATTTTGAGATTTATATAATATTATTTGACTTTTTTATATGTTTTAATATTTATTTTTGATATTAGTATTACTTATGTTATAATCTATATAAAAGATTTGGTTAGATATATTTTCATTTATGTTTCATATGGTTTAAAATTATATAATAATCAATATATTGTGCTTTGCATATTTTTAATATACTTTAAATATTTTTTATATGCATAAATATTTTTTATTATAAAATAAAATATAGTTAAAATAAAAAGTAATTTTATTTTTATGTTGCCAAACAGTTTACTATATGAAGCTCTTAAAAAAAACTCTTTTTTAAACGATAATTAAACAGTCAACTAGCTTCTTAAAAAAGTTCTTCTCATAAAAAAATCTATAGAAAAAATTCTACTGATATAAACCTAACTAAACAAAGGCTAAATATGACGATGATATTGGATATGCTGTTAAATTAAATTGTCTTGATCCACTAAGACATTTCCACGATGGGAAAAAAATTATTGATACTATATGATTAATACTTTGCGACATTCACAAGTATTGACCTATCATAATTGTTATTCAACCCGACTTTCTCTATAGAAATCAACCATACATATAAAAAAGAGACTCATCAGCTTCTTCTTCATGATAATGTTTCATAATTCTATGTGCTTGATTACTTATGTTTTCTCCTTTTTAGCGATTATGTTTAATCTAGTTTTAAAGGTAGCTAATTATGATTTAATAATTAGTAAAACACACTTTTTAAAATTAAGCTTCGTTTTTACATTTTTTTGTGTGTTAATCAACTAATAATACAAAAGTACCCACAATTCTTATTGTTATCTCAACTTCTAATAAATCTCATTTTCTTTGGGATGAATTATTAAAAAATTTCAAATTATACTCACAAAATTAATTAAGGGGGTGGTTGTTTCTATTTTTATTTTTAGTTTTCTGTTTTTGTTTTCAAATTCAGTAAAATTTTTTGTTTGTTTTAATTTTTAGTTTCTGTTTTCGGTTTTAGTTTTTTCAAGTTTTCAAA
>JANITX010000004.1:53520201-53534641 GCA_027564395.1 Erythroxylum ulei
CCAACGCAACGCGACACTTTTCTAAAGTTTTGTTTGCGGATGTCGGATATTCATTTCGGTTCGATTCGAATTCGTTTTGTTTTCATTTCCTTCGATTTCGCTGTCGGATCCAAAATTCATCTTCCGCTTTCGGTGTTTCCTCTTCGTTATTTTGTTTCGCTTTTGCTTTCGGCCCATTTTCGTTCGGATTCTGTTCTTTCGTTTCCGCTCTTTGCTATCCGTTTTGTTTTTGATTCGTTCGTTCGCTTTCCGTTTTTCGTTTTGTTCGGTTAAAGTCTCATGTTCCGTTCTTTCTAATTTGTTTCGATTCGCTTCGAACTTTGTTTGCTTCGATTTCGATATCTGTACCGTTTCGCTTCGATTCGAAATCCGCCGCTTCGATTTTCGCTTTCGTGTTTGTTTCCGCCTCGGATTTTTCCAGTTTATGCCCTCCGATTTGATAAGATGGTTTTTCAATTTTTGTTATGTTTTCCGGTTGGGGTCCGGTCCCAAGATCGGGTCCCAACATAGATTCCGGACTCAAGAGGCATCCAACATCAGAACATTTGTGGTATCAGAGCAAGAAGAGATTACAAGGAACCACGCTCAAGTACGATGGTATTTTTGTTAAGAGTTGGATTTCGAAAACGGGATCTAACATGAAATGTGAAATGTATATTGAAGTACTGCTTGAATGTGAATGTGAAGAACTAAATGTGTTATGATATGATTGATTGAAAATGTGAAAGGCATTCCATACATGAATGCATAATCAAATAATGGAAGTTGTGACATGAGTAGCCACCGATCAGAGCTTAAAGCTCAACGAGTGAAAAGAGCCTCGAGCTCAAACAGTGATTAAGGGCCTAAGGTCCACTATGTAAAATGAGTCATGTATCCTCATTGGATAAGGGACAGTTATTAATGAGCCCGGTACTCAAAATGGATACGAGACAGTTCAGGCACTCGGTCACAACAACGTAACAATTAGAAAAGAGTCACATGAGCATTTCATATGCATTTTGTTAAGTATGTTTGCTGGATTGAAATGCAAAAATTTGCCTATGCTTAAGTGAAAATGTGATACTGATGTAAAGTGCAATTTTGTGAAATATTTGTCATGTGAAATGATATGTTGCATGAATTGAATGAACCATCGATGATAGTTACCTCATTGAGTTCGCAAAACTCACCAAAATTGCAACATTGTCTTTTTAGGACTGTGAGACGACTCTAGCTACTGAGAGGCTCTACCAGCCATGTAGATTGTGTTTTAACAAGATAAGTTATGGCTTAAAGGTCGGTCAATTGAGATTTTGTACAGACTAGATAGACTTTGTTCTTTTTCCTCTTTCATGTAGTACTTTTGTACTATGTTTTAAAGGATGTACATTTAGTAAAGGTTGAAAGATACAATGTAGATTTTCGGTTATGTGCGATGAAATGAGGGAAAATTTAGTTTTTAAAATATTGTGGTTTTCTTATGATGTTTTGCAAGTGAATAATGATATGATGACATGTGAAGTGAATGTAGCGATCGAACGTAGCTCGCCTTTATCATAGGATATATACCGGAATGACCTCCGGGCGTTCCGATGTATGAGGTCATTCCGATGTATACCCTGCGGTAAGAAGACGCTACAAAAAAAGCATTCAAACAAAAGCAAACGCAAACCTAATTAAGAGATAAAATAAAACGTAGGTGATATGCTTATGTAAACTTCAACTAAAGAGTCTTAAAGAGAATCACTTTTAGAGAAGTGTCTACGGATTATTGCGAAAGGGCATCAAGTTTTTTTTGTGATGTGTTAGACCATTAATTCCAAGTGAAAGAATCATGTAGGTACTAGTAAGCCTTGGCTAAAGTTTGGTACTTGGGTTAAGTTAAAGACTTGTGAGTAGACAAGAAAAAACAGGCATTATCAACAAAAGATTGGGAGTAGGTGAGTGTTGGCATGCATTAGTGTGTGTTGACAAAAATCTCTACAAGATATAAGATTCAAATGCAAGATCAAAAGATGAAAGGCGCAACTAAGTTATAATAAGTCTGAGAGTGCAAGAAGGCACTTAACTTTGACAAAGAAGTCGAAAAGTACATTAACATATGAGATTTATTATATAATGACTCAAATTATTGCTAAATTAAGTCATAGAGGAAGGTGACTTCACCATGGACATGCTTAGATGGACTATGTACAAAGACGACTCGGAATGGCTAAACTAGAAGGCTCATCGAGGCACTTGACTTGAAGATGCGAAGATATAACAACACATGTTAAGAACATGCAGGTTGTGGCCTAAGAAAGTGAGAGTGCTTCTTCAAGTTGTGGGAATGTTGATCAGATGACGTAGCAACATATAAACATCTTTCAAACACTTATCTCATATACAAAAGTGGAGTTAATGACCTAAAGCAGATAACTCTCCACTAATTATGTAGAGTTAGTAGAAAAAGTGACTTCCCCCTATTAACTTGGAGAGCTAGTGGCGAAAGTAGATAATTTTAACTTACTTGATCGATATATTCTTATAAATTTATATAATAGCATTCTTTACGGTTCATTTGGAGGTGGAGCATTATACATTCGAATATTCGTAAGAAAAAGAGTTTTTTTTTTAAGCTCTCTAAGAAATTTTGAGTAAGGAGCACTTGTAAGTGGTATTCTTGTAAAATACTTCAAAAAAGAAGTCATTTTAATTCTTTTTGTATTGTATTTTTGTTATTTAATCAATAAAAAGTTTATCATATTTCTTTTATTTGCCTATTTGATTATTTGTGCATCACAATTATGCGTCAAAAATATGAATAAAATATTAAATACTAGTGACATAAGACGTTCAAAAATAAATAGACTTGTTAATCGACGACCACAAATATAAGATTGAGTTAAACATTGCTATTTAAACTTGACTGCAAATTTACTCAATTTTATCGCATCCGGAAAAAATTTCCATGACACTAACAAAATTACGTCACTAATGATTGTCGAAAGTAATATGGCATCAAACATGGTGACCAAAAACAAAGATTTTCTTTAGCAACTTCAAGAAGCTTTAAATTGAAAAGCACTACTATAAATACCCTTGGAAAGAGAAAATGAAAACCAAGTTCTCTGCTCCGCCATTATTCACAACATGAAGAAAAGTTAGAGGCTATTCAAGACATGATAGAAGGAAAATCTCAAATCTTGGTGGCAAAGGAAAGCCCTTCCTTTGTCAGGGCATCCAAGTTTTCAATAGGAGGCTTGGTCCTGGCAACCTTGGCAATAGCCTGATTTTCTTCAGGACTTCCCCCCTCCAGAAAAGCTCCAACGACCTTTCCATCTTGGACCCAGTAAGTTCCAAACTTTGGTTTTGGCGATGTTGGGCTATTGTCTCCAAATAGCACGGTATCCCCGACATTGTCACCATAGAACTGCCAGGACAGATCGAAGGCACGAGAATAGAAGTATGGCAGATAATCATACTCGTCAATAGTTTTACCCCCCTCGTTTGCCTTAATGGCCTGTTCAACGAAAGAAAGAGGATTATCAACAGTATCAGTTAGGATTGTGGAACATAATGTCAATTCTTCCCTGATCTTTTAACGAATCAAAATGTCAATGGCTATGGGTCCATCTTAAAACAGGGAATAAGAGAAATGGAAAGAACTGCATACCTTTACAGCCTGTTCAGCTGATTTACGAGCATGATCAACATGTTCAACTCTTCTTATATCGTCGTACAATTTCATAGGAAAAGTAGCCACATCTCCAACCGCATACACATCGGGAACACTTGTTCCGAAAAATCCATCAGTCTTTAATCAACAAGTAACAGTAGTGGGTTAGGTAGAACTTTCAATATTCTCATTGTTTCTGTACAAATCATAGTAAAAGAAATTTGCAGTACTGGGAATAAGATGTGACGCCAAATTTTAAGGGGTAAGTGTGGAGAGCACAGAGATCAGTTGAAGGAATAACAATACATCAAAAGTTCCACCAACCTTTATTCCACCTTTTTCCTCAGCAATCTGCCCCTTGAATAAAGACGTAAGTGGTCTTCCACCCACACCAACAATAACAATGTCAGCTTCTAGCACCCTGCCGTCCTTCAGTTTCACCTCCTTGACCTGAAGGAAGTTACATAAACACCAGTCAACCCACCTTTATTCCACCATTATGCCAACACCAAGATTTTTAGTTAATAAGGCAGCTACATACTTCTCCAATTGAATCAGAAGTAAAGCCAACAGCAACTGTTCCCTTAATAATCTCAATTCCCTTATTAGCGTAATAGCCCTCATAGAAAGCTGCTATGCCAGCGGTGAAAAGACGAGGCACTGAGAGCATTTAGATGTGTTAGGAATCAGGATCTAACATGAACAGCAAAGTATTTATTAATATGCATTTCAACAAAGAAGGAAAATTGTAATGTACTTACTACACCATGGCTCAGGATAAACCATAGTAACTTCTAAATTGTTAATTCTCAGAGCTGCACTAAGTTCAAGACCAATGTATCCTCCTCCAACAATCACGGCCTTCCCATTCTTCTTTGCTTTAATTGCATCCACAAGCTTATCAGCATCATCAATTTCCCTCAAGTATAAGATATTTTTGGCATCAGCTCCTTCCACGCCAAAGTCTGTCAACCTTATAACCTGAGACAAAAGTTGTAAGATAGATACGTACTCCTGAAGAGAAGATACATGATGCATATTCCTCATGAAAAATCAATTGCAACAAAAACTTACTGTGGAACCGGTTGCAATAATTAAAATGTTGTACTTGAAGACTTCTCCAGCTTCACTGATGAGGCTTTTGGAACCAAGATCTGCTTTAACTATTTGTGTGCTAAGGATCAACTCTATCCCTGCATACAAGATAAAAACATTAGTGAATAAATCACAAAAGAAGGGTACCAAGCATTTACTGTTTCTTTCATAACTTAATTCACTCAAAGTTTAAAGAATGATAAAAGAGGTATCACCTTTCTCTTTGTACCACTCAGGAAGTAATCTCTCCCCTCCACTTCCTACACAGACATGGAATCCTGGTAGCCTCGCAGTTCCTGAACAAGAATTTTCGCAAAAGAAAAATTACTGTGTTATTAAAAATGTTACAAAAAGTGATATTTTCACTAAATTTCAATAAAGATCAAAAGAATCTCAGTTCAGCTAATCCTATAGTATCTGCAAAGAAAATGTGACCTACCCTCAGGAAAAAGATATGCCTTGCTGAGTGCAGGACGTTCATAAGGTGCCACCTGCAAAAGCAAAAGCAGCAGAAAAACACTTACTAAAGGAATGGCTAAAACAGCTCCATAGAAGTAAGTATAAACAGACTGACTTAAAAGTATATTTCAGTGACTATATTATCGTTGCATATATATGTAAATTTATTTTCAAATGCAAAACCCAAGGATTCCAAAGAGATAACAGACCCCACAGAAAGACTATATCAGATCAAGATGAGATATCACTGGTAGGTCAATTCCACCATCAATTTATTTACAACGTACAATCGTTTCAGCTTTTCATACCCAATTGAAGTATGATAAATGTTATTCTAAATTTGTCCACAGCAAATAAATTTTAATATTTTTGAGTTTTTGCTGATACAAACCCAAGCTACATATGCACTCGTGAGACAGTTAATAGCATTAGGAGTTCAATTGGTAGGGCATTGATCAATCATGCAATATAAATGCTAAATTCTACCCAATCTTATTCTTGCAGGAACAACTGAAATGAAAAAGGCTCGGTGCCAGCTATTTTTGCAGCAATTATAAGATAAAAGAGAAGCATAACGCTTCCTTGGATATGATTGAAATGAAAAAGGCTCAGTTTCAGCTATTTATGCTGCAATTATAAGATTAAAGAGAAGCATACCGCTTCCTTGGATATGATTGCCAGCTCGCCTGGATTAATCCCCTGCTTAGCGAATTCCCTAGCTGCATATCCCTATAATACAAAGAGGTCAAATGTCTGAAAGAAATTGGAAATGCCGGTTCACATCCAAATATGTTTGGAGATATATTTCTGATGGATAAAAATAATACACCTAGGAGACCAAGACAACGACGTGAATAGAAAATACAGTTCAGGGACGGCCAAAAGCGTAAAGAGACCATGATAATTACAAACTTCTATGCATTATCTACTCTCTTATCTTGGTAAACTCACACTATAGTGTGTCACTTGATGAATCTGTTAAACTTCAGAATTTATTGAAAGAAAAGTACAAATTTTGACTGACCCAAAGTGACACTGAAAGACTCAGAAGTAAAGGCAATGCTCAGTTGAACTTTCAGTTGTTATTACCATCATGGATTCTAAAATTCTGCCATCTGACTAGGTCCCAAACAAACTACACCATATATCCGGCCTCTTAAGTTAGAAGCTGCTGTATACGATTGATCACGAAACCCATAATCTGATACTTTATATTCTTTTCTTCGCACGTAGTTTCTCCCTATCAGAACTAAAAGGACAACTAAACATATACGTAAACTTAGTCAACCAAACCGCAGTACTTATTCAGTACAACACAACCAGCAATTAGTCCTATATTATACAACGATTGTGGAAAAAAAAAAAGAAAGAAAATAAGAGCTTCTTATACTACAAATGACTCCTCCCACCAGAATACTGAAACTTCAAGTGCGATCACTGAAGAATCAAAGATAAACTATCCTCCAAGCAGAGCACTGAAACTTTAAGTGCGATCACTAAAGAATCAAAGATAAACTAGGACCGAAGCCAAAAATAGTTCAATGACACTCTTTGCAGTACAAATAAAGTGCTCAGAAAGAACGTATTAGATCTGCGAAGGAGAAGTTGAAAATGAACTAATTATCATATGAAGCAATCCGGACATGGGAATAGCAAATGAAATCGAAGGAAACGAAAGCAATATCGGCAGGGAGACTCACAGCGGCGACGCCCCCGCCGACGATCACGTACTTGAAGCTCTTTTCCGCCATCGTTTATGTACGATCTCTCTCTTTCTCTCTACGTGTGATTCTTCTAGATACTACACTAACAGCAACTCTCGTGTTGGAATGATTGGGACAAATACAGCAATATCAACGAAGGGTGATTGGTCAGATACGCATAGCGCGCGTGTTGGCGGACTATTTCTGATTTCTGATTCAGAAATAAGAATTTTCTGGTAAAGGATTGTTTGGCACGTGGCAGGATTCACGTCCGTCTCGAGGGTGATGTGGGGTGATTTGGTAATGTTTAATTTTCATTAAAAATTTCATGCGAATGCTACATTTCGTGGACTTGATAGTTGTCTGCAAATCAAAGATGACGCTTTAATTTTTGAAACGATGTAGCCATCAATCTTTTAAAAGAAAGAATAATAGCTTATCATGTTTTGGAATAAACTAATTGCTACCTACATAATTTCTGTCCTTTTATATTCTATCATAGAGATTCCATACCTAGTTTATTCGTCAAGTTGGTATAGACTAGTTTTTCTATCGTCCCTACCATTATTATATTCGTCTTTTGGGCAAGTAGCGAGAGATGTGATTGTCTACTTGCGAGTGTTCAGTATACTATAGAAAGTTGTGCGTAGTGAATTGATAAGGAGCTCTCTTGACTTAAGCCCTTGAATATACAGCCGTTTAAAATTTGAGGCTAGAGTTTTATCTCCCGCAAGAGACTTACTTGATTCGAGCGAAGATTAATCCAAGTATGAATAATTTAAAAGTATCTTCTCATAATTGGAACCCTTTTAAGATACCTCGTAAGAAACAAAAAAAATTTGAACGTCTAACTTATGTAGCTTAATAACCCAGCCCAGGCAGTTTAATAAGAATTATTTGTGCATTGAAAATTATGTAATTTATTTAATAAATTTAAGTTAAATGATGAAATTATTTTTAAAAATATTTATAAACTTTAGCATATTTTTATTTTTGTTATTTAAATTGAAAGGATCAAAAACTTATTTTTACTAGTTAAACCATAATGGCAACTTTTTAAAGATTTTGATCTATTTTATTCTTTTTGGTAATGTGGTAGAAGATTTTAAGTCTATATTAATCTCATAAAGTTGTCAGCTTTTCAGGACATATCCCTTGGGTCATCATTAACGTCAAACCATAGTCAAATGTGTGAAAGGCATTGATATTAAAATGTTTCACCACTTGCCGTTGTGAAAACTTGGGCGTTTTTAACTAGTTGGCAATGGCACTTGGCAGGTTCCACGTATGACGTCACTGGCCATGAAAATCAAGTTGCGTGATCTTTGCAACAAATGAAATCACCTTTTTTTCAACTATCTTCTGATTTTTCTCGTCCGCATATTTATGTGAATCTAATATAAATATATTAATAAAATAGATTAAAACAAGATTATAATGGCAAAATTGGCACAAATAATCACGTCCTCTTTGCTAAGGAAAAGAAGGCCAAGCCCACTACTGCAAAACCATCCACAGGTAAGTTAGCTGCCAGTTGTTTAAAGCTTTAATTGTCAAAGTGTGTTTAGAAGAGGCCATCCAGCAATTTGATGAGACACAATTGAGCAACCCAGCTGTTGAACCTACGTATACATCAGCAGGCAACCAGATTTGTATTCATTGGACCGGGGAGTTGATTGACCAAATTTTCCCACAAGATGACATCACAATTATAAAGAATATTTCAACATCCTTAAATTCATTTATGGTTAAATTGGGATGGCATTACACTAAGAATGAAATATAAATGATAAGATGAGTTCAAATTACTATATGCCTATCATATTCTATGAGCATCTATCTATTCAATTTTTGCAGGTCTTATATATTGAATGGATAGATGTTCATAAAATAGCATAGCTATAGAGTAATGAAAATAGGTGATATGTTCTCGTAGTAAGATTAGCATATTACTAACAATTCAACTAATGTCATTGAATGACACTGAAGTTATGATATATCAATCCCAAAATAACAAGACAAAGGAAACATCATGAAATCCTCGACTAATGATGGTAGATTTTAATTATGATTTAAATGTAAGTTTTTCGGTTGTTAATAATCAAACATCAAAGATATAAATCATACATGAATCATGAATCATACGTAAATCATTCATGCTCATTCAAATCTTGAATATAATAATAACCAAATAAATGAGGAGAATAAATCACTTATCTTGTGGGAATTCGTCATAATGTGGAGATAAATCTTTCAACAACCACAAACTAATTTCTCTCTCTTAACTCTCTTTCTGTAACAAATGGCTTAATGGATAGCTTAATGCATAAATACCTATGTTCTGTATTTGTTTTTTTTCTGTACTTAATTAAGGTAGAGAGATGACTAGTTTACATACACTTCTTTGTTGACTTAAATCTTGTACATTCATCAAGTACTAAATTAATGGTAAAGATTTAATATACCATTAAATTAAAAAAAAACCTAAACCAAGTTTCATATGGCTTACAGAAAATATGGGTCACAACATCAAGCCATATATTTCTTATATTTTCCCACTTGATCGAATGTTTCTACCATTATATTTAATAGTATTACATAAGGCTAGCAAAATTAAATCTTATAAACCGTTAACATCATAAGTATCTCAATACAATAAATCACATAATGTGGGTTGCGGCGGTCATACACAGTATAGTCGTATACTCCCTTCCATATACCACTACATTAAGAATTTATTATGTTTAGGTTCATAAATTGTATATAAACAACATACAATCCACATAATTGTTATGAAAATATGTAACATCCCATTATTTGTGCGAAGGTTAAAATAGTAAATGTGAGTATTTTATGAGAGGCTTAGAAATGCTTCCTTATGCTCGTGCATATTATGCCTTACACATGTACACGAATAGTGAATTTATCTGCACATAAAAATAATTGCACATGCATTTATGAATAATTCAAGGTATAAGTGGATTGATTTATGAATTTTTGAAAATTAAGAATGTTTTTACATTGAAAATTTTTTGGGTTAGTGAAATTGCGAGATTTTTGAATTTTGGTGAATTTAGGAATAATTTAGGAAATTTTGGGATTTTTATGAAAAAAAATAGGAAAAAGGAATCAAAAGAATATTGAGGATAATTGGTGTAAAGATGATAGTTGTATGGTAAAGAGGAGAGCTAAATGGAGTTAGTTTCAAAAGAAACTAAGTTAGAATTGAGTCATTAAGAAAGCGACAAGTGTCACTAATTAGGAAGTTGCTTTTATAATTCGTTAGTAGGGTTCTCTGAGAGTTAAAAAGACTTAGTGAATTTTTTAAGTTCCTCCTTCATAGTCATCTTCTTCGAATTTCTTTCTACTACACGAAGTTGTTCACCAAAAATCCTTTTGAAAGATTTCTTGTGTTTCCTCATCCCACACTACTATTTGCCTTTTCTACCTAAGGAAAACCAGAAGCTAGTCATTTTTCACAGAAGAGTACGTGATTTTGCATGGAGTCAGGGCTTTGGAGATAATTGAAGATTTTGAAATTTTTAACAGGTAAGTAGTGAACAAATCCTTTAGAGTTATAGGTTTATGAAATACATTTGATGAATTACTATCATATACATGGAAAATGATGTTTACGTGTATATTTTCATGAACACAGTGCAGATGGGATGGAATTTTGGTTTTAGTGTTAACTTAGTATTTGATGGATTGTTAGTGATTAAGTGATGTAAAAATGATTTTTGAAGTTAGAAATAGCAATAAAATGGTGTATGAAGTGAGTGTAGAAAATCAAAGAATGAAAAGGTGGTATACTCTGTTTCTTGTTCTTCTTCACGGTGCATGTTTATATATATGCATACGTATACGTGAGGGGATGAGTTTCTTAGAGATGATTAAGAAAATGATGTTTGAGTTGAAGGTAATTGTAAAATGATGGTTTAAGATAGGAATGAGTGAATAAATGAAAGTTGAGTAGAAAAATAGAGAATGTAAAAAAGGATGATATTATGATATACTCTGTTTCTCTTCACTGTGAATATGTATATATTTATGTGAGTGTACGTGAATATGTGAGTGTTTAGACATAAGAAAAAGAATGGTTTTGAGTTGAAAAAAAATTGTAAGATGATGGTTTGAGGTGAGAAAGATTGTATAAATGATAGTCAGAGGAAGAGAGTTAAGAAAGTGTTGAGAATGTAAAATTCAGAATATGAAGAGTGAATAATTGATATTTGGTTTTTGATGATTTTGAGACTTTTGAGTAAACATGCATATTTAAGGGTACTGTGAAATTTATGGTGAATGAGTTGATTGAAATGTAGTGGAAATGACTCTAAAAAAATTGAAGTGTTGGATTTAGGAAAGTGGAAGTCTGGAAATTTTTCTGGGAATGAACAGTGGAGAGTTGGATTTTTGATCTGAAACTTCTGTGCTTTTTCTATACTGATCTAGAGAAATTGATAAAATGGTCTTCATGGAATTGTAAATCTTTCTTTAAGCTTTCCATTGATATAAATTTTGTAATTTTTTGAATTCTAGATCAAAAGTTATGGAGTTTAGAAGTCGAGTTTTGGTGGAGAATAAGAAGTGAGATTCCACTGTCATGATTTTGCACGACAATGACTTTGTTGGACTAAATTAGCACGATAGCGACATTGGAGGGTTAAGCTGATTGTCGCCATCATGCAACTTTAGAGAGTTGGTTAGCTATTGAACATCCGATGGGTTATTGCATATATCTTCTTTGTCTAACCTCAAAATGACTTGGTTCTTGAACCATTGGAATCCTAAGACATTGCTCTACCTCTCCACCAAAATTTATAATAATATGTTTTGAATTAAGAGAGGTTGAATGGAAAATGTGGGACGGGTCTGACTCGTGCTTTCACCCAGTTTTTATCATTATCTGTCACAACAGTGACTTTTGATCTCTCATGCCCTCTCACGCCCGTGAATCATGCACGCTTCACCCCCTATGGAAGACTCATGTTTATTTATTCCATCAATTTACTGTTCTGCTCAATAGTAGCCATGACTTGCAATTGATCTAAACACCCGAGAGGAATTTCCAAACTAGACAGTCCTGTTTCTTTTGACCATAACTTCTTCTCTAGATGTTCAAATGAGATGATTTTTGGTTTAGAGTAAACTAGAGATATAGGGATACAAATCAGATGAAGAAATTGAATTGTGATTCAGTGACTAAAATGTTCAATTTCTTGATGTAATTTGTTCATAGTACACTATTTTTGAATGTTAACAACCTAATAATGTTGGAGGTATATCTTCAAAATTACTGAACCAAATTGAGTGATTTTAGTGTCAATAGAAACTTATGAAATTGGAGAATAGCTTTCTAGAAGGAAGTGTTGCATAATTTTGCCATTTATCAGATTTAGCATGCAATGTTGACCCGTATGTGTATTAGAAGAAAAATCTGAAGTGGTCAATGAAGTTATGAAATGGTTTTGACATTGATTTATTATGGTCCAAATTGTAAGTACTCATGGTAATAATGAGATCTTTGATATCCGAATGATTTGTTAATAAGGATCGCAATAAAATCCCCCGGATTATCATGAATATGCATTGTACATAATTATTGAATAGTTATGATTGCACAAATTGTGATATTGTGTATAATATTTGTTATAGAGGAGCAACTAGAACATCAACCTCCAGACGTTGCCAGATCTTCCAGGTATTAACTTCGGGAGCATCTTGTGAGTAGCCAAGATGGTCTCACTTAATTACTTGTTTGCATAGATTATATTTTGAATGACAAATGAATATGTTTGATTGTGGATTCCGGACAGAAGGTCTGATGATTGTGTAATGTGGATTGAGATATTGAAGTACTGCTTGAATGTGAATGTGAAGACCTATATGCTTTATAATGTGATTGACTGTGGTACAAGCATTCCATTCATGAATGCATAATCAGATAATGGTAGTTGTGACTAGAGTAGCCACCAATCAGAGCTTAAAGCTCAATGAGTGAAAAGAGCCTTGAGCTCAAACAGTGATTAAGAGCCTAAGGCTCACTATGTAAAATGAGCCCTATATCCTCATCAGATAAGGGACAATTATTACTGAGCCCGATATCCAAATGGATATGAGACAGTTCAAACACTCGATCATAACAACGTAATAATTGAAAAAATGTCTCATAAGGATTTCATTTCTTAAGTATGTTTAAATGATAGAAATGCAGAATTGCTTATTCTTAAGTGAAAATGTGATCCCCATGTAAAGTGAAAAGTTAAAAAATAATTGTTATATGAATTGATGTGTTGCATGAATTGAGTGCACCATTGACGATGGTTAGCTCATTAAGTTCACAAAACTTACCAAAATTGCAACGTTGCCTTTTCAGGATCAAGAGACGACTCTAGCTACTGAGAGGCTTTACCAGCCGTGCAGATTGTGAATTGGTAAGAGAAGTCATGGCTCAAAGGTCAGTCAGCTGGGATTTTTAGATGGCTAGATAGAATTTGTGTACTTTCCTCTTTTATGTAGTACTTTTGTACTAGGTTTTGATGATGTACATGTAGGAAAGATAGAAAGACATAATGTAGGCTTTCAGTTTTAAGAAGTGAAATGAGGAAAAAGTTGATTTTAAAATATTGTGGTATTTCTTATGATGCTTTATAAGTGAATTATGATACCATGCCATGTGAAGTGAATGTAGTTATCGATCATAGCTCGCCCTTATCGTAAGACATGTAACGGAATGACCTCCGGACGTTGCGGTGTGTACCCTGCAGTAAGGGGGCGCTACAACAATAGTAGAAGAAATAGCGCAGAGGAGTGAGGCGTAGGCGTGAGCAGTAAGTGGGAAGAGTTTATTTGTCCCATCAATCAATAGTGATAGCCAGGAACAGTGGAGAGCTGCGTGAAGCAGTGAAAGCTGGCAGGGGTTTTCAGGTAGGGACATTGGATGGGGGCTGAAGCATTTTTCCTGGAAAGACCCATGAAGGGCTAGGCATCCTGATGTTGGTTCTGAGGTGGCATCGACGCTGACGATCTGGGTTAAGTATTTTTTTTTATTTTTTTGTTATTTCTTTCTCTCATTAGGAATTGATTTTGTTATCCGACGTTAATTGATTTTCATTGTGTGTATGAATAATTAGATTTTCATTATTATTCAGTTATTTGTGTATGAACCCATTGGGTATTGTGATTTGATGATTTTAATGCATTCATTGAATCATTAATTGCAAACCCATTGCTAGAATTTTGATATAATCCATAATTGTAATGTTGAAATTCATATGTGGTGAGTAATGATTTGTAATCATTACGGATAGCATGACCTAGGTTAAATGACGCATCAAATGTGGTTGATGCCTTGATTAATCAGTTTTCCTATTTCGTAATACTACTGCCTAATTAAATCAAGAGATCGTATCCTAGGTTTAATTAACGATTGTATCTTAATTAAATAAAACCTAAGGGAAAACTCAGGTTAATTATTAACCCACGATTAATAATTGCTAGGAGAGGTTAAAGAACAACAAATTAATGAAATATGCTTAATTAG
>JANITX010000004.1:53546854-53566078 GCA_027564395.1 Erythroxylum ulei
ATTAGGAGTCAAAAGGTTCATCTAAAGTTATGAAAATGCAGCCAATTAATAATGAAAACTTGGGCTCAATCAGTTAGTAAATGATATTGAGATGAAATGGGGTTGAAAAAGGTGAATGAATGAAATAGAAATGGTGATCTTTGTACAAGATAGGTTAGGTGTTAAATATGGATAAATTTGAAGATGTTGGCTGGAAAATGTCCATTGAGTATGCCTTTGTCTTTTAGCTATAAGTTTTTCTCTAGTTATCCAAATGAGATGATTATATATATATATATATATTGGATTAAACTAGAGATGTATAGCTATATTTGTTATGAAGAAGTCGAATTCAAATTTGGTCCATAAGAGTCTCAAAATCTGACTTGTAGTTGAAACAAATCTGGGTATGTTTTTGTGATTTTTCGTCGCGGCAAACTCCTTGCGTCGCTGTGGCAAACTGGATTGATTTGATGAAAATTCCTTTAGGGAAAAGTTTGTCGCGGCCAATTCTGGGTGTTGCCATGGTGAACTTGTGAAAATACCTCGAAAATTCCTCTCTAGAGGAGTTCGCCGCAGCGAACTTTTGACGTCGCCATGACGAACTTTTCCTGCACTTAATATGTCTCCGTATTTTGGGCATCACTTTTTCTGTAGTGATGCAAATGGAATGATTTTTGATTTGAAGTAAACCAAAGACATAGGGCCACAAATTTTGTGCAGAAATAAAATTCTGAATCTGACTTTAGGAGTTTCAATTTTTGGATGGGAGTTGAGTATAGGGTGCTGTTTTAGAATAAAAGCAGTCCGAAAATTTTTGGAGTATAACTTTCACACTCCTGAACCAAATTCAATGATTTTGGTGTCATTAGAAAGATAAGACATAGAGGAACAATATTTTAGAAGGGAGTACTGTCAAATTACTTTATTTTGATTGTCTTAATGATCAAGAACAGTAGACCTGAAAGTCAGAATTTGGAGAAAAATTTGAAATGGCTCATTACGTTATGAAATTGGATTCAAATGGTTTATTAAGGTATAAACCCGTCAAACAAATGCTAGTTAAGTGAGTTTCAATTTTTGATTGTTTTTGTGATGACTTTGATGGAAGGATACCGGGATTGTCATGAACATGCATTGTACATAATTCATTTCATACATGTGCATAAATGAACACTCATAATTGTGCAAATTGTGATATATGTGTATGTTATTTGTTATAGAGGAGTAATTGGAACGTCAACCTATAGACGTTGCTAGCACTTCCAGGCATTAGCTTCGGGAGCAACTTGTGAGTAACCTAGATGGTCTCACTTAATTACTTGTCTGCTTAGATTATGCTTTGAATGATAAATGAATGTGTTTGATTGTGGATTCCGAACAGAAGGTCTGATGATTGTGTAATATGGATTGAGATATTGAAGTGCTGATTATATGTGAATGTGTAGACCTATGTGCTTTATAATATGGTTGATTATGGTACATGCACTCCATTAATGAATGCATAATCAGATAATGGCAGTTGTGACCAGAGTAGCCACCGATTAGAGCTTAAAGCTCAACGAGTAAAACTGAGCCTTAAGCTCAAAAGTGATTCAGAGCCTTAGGCTCAACGTTTAATGAGCCCTATATGGGATAGTGTAGGCACTCGGTCACAACAACGTAATAATTAGAAAAGCGTCTCATGAGCATTTCATATACATCTTATTAAGTATGTGTGATTGAGTGAAATGCAAAATTGCTTATGCTTAAGTAAAAATGTGTTACTCATATAAAATGCAAAGTTATGAAATGATTATTTTTGTGAATTGATGTGTTGCATGAATTGAGTGAACCATCGATGATGGTTATCTCATTGAGTTCGCAAAACTCATTAAAATTGCAACGTTGTCTTTTCAGGACCGAGAGATGACTCTAGCTACTAAGAGGCTTTATCAGTTGTGTAGATTGTGATTGGCAAGAGAAGTCATGGCTCAGGTCAGCTGGGATTTTTCGATAGATTAATTAGAGTGTGTATATTTTCCTCTTTCATTTAGTACTTTTGTATTAGGTTTTGATGATGTACATATGGAAAATATGAAAAGATTCAATGTAGACATTCGGGTTTTATGAAATGAAACGAAGAAAAAGTTGGTTTTAAAATATTGTGATTTTTCTATTGATGCTTTATAAGTGAATATTGATATGATGCCATGAGAAGTGATTATAGAGATCGAGCGTAGCTCACCCTTACCATAGAATATGAACCGAAATAACCTCCGGACATTCCGGTGTGTACCTTACGATAAGGGGGGCGCTACAAAATACATACAAATTTCTTATTCAAACAATCATGTATACATAAACATAATGAATAAGAAATATAAAATTCAGAAACATATTATTATTGAGCTCAGGAGTGCTAAAACATCATCATCAAACATTATTATTAATCATCGATACAACCAAGGCCCATCCTAAGCACATGTTCTTTGAATGTCTTTGGTTGTAAACCTTTAGTTAGAAGATCTGCTCCTATGAGATCCATCCTAATATGTTCTATATGCACTCTTTGTTTATGAACCTACTCTTTAGCAACAAAATACTTTTATTCCATGTGTTTTGCGCCTCTAGAGTATTTGTCATTTTTAGAGAACAAGAATGTTGTAGAATTATCACAATAAATTTTCAGCGGCTTGCTTAATGTGTTGACAACTTCAAGCCCTAAAATAAAATTTCATAGCCATAATGCATGAATTGTGACCTCATAATAAGCTACAAATTCCACTTCCATAGTGGATAAAGCAATGACATACTTTTTGGCACTTTTCCATGAGATTGCTCCTTCAGCTAATAAGAACAAATAATCAAACGTTACTATCAACACATCCGACAAAATCTAAACCGAATATCCAATCACTTCTAATTAAATGAGCATGTTATCCTTTGTTCCTTGAAGATATCTCAACACTTTCTTTGCAACCTTCCAATGATCAATACCAGGATTACTTTGATATCTGTCCAGCATCCCTACTGCAAAACTGATGTCAAGTCTAGTACAGGTTTGTAGGTACATCAAACTGCCCACAACAGAAGCATATAGAATTGTTTTCATTTCCTTACGTTCTACATCATTCTTTAGACATTACATAAGACTAAACTTATCTCTCTTTTAAATAGGGACTATACTTACTAAATACTTGCTCACGTTAAATTTCTCAAGAATTCTCTCAATATAGGCTTTCTAAGACAATCCTAATAAACCTTATGATTTCTTATGGAATATTGAAATTCCCATCACATAGGATGCCTCTCTTACATCTTTCATGTGAAAATTCTTAGAAAGAAATTCTTTAGTCTTATGCAACAAACCTAAGTCATTAAGAGCAAGCAAAATGTCATCAACATACAGAATTAGAAATATAAACGTACTCCAACTAATCTTCGGTAAATACAACGATCAACAGTGATTCCCTCAAAATCGAAAGAAGTAATGGTATTATTGAACTTAATATATCATTACCTGAAAGCTTGTTTAAGTTCATATATTGGCTTCTTCAATTTACACACCATACTTTCTTTACCTTTAATGGAAAAACCTTCAAGTTGATCCGTGTAAACTTCCTCCTCAAGATCCCATTTAGAAAGGTTGTTTTCACATCCATCTGATGTAGTTCTAAATCAAATTGAGCCACTAATGTTAAAATTATTCTCAATGAATCTTTCTTTGAGACAGGTAAAAAAGTCTCCTTATAATCAATGTCATCTTTTTTAGTGTAACATTTGGCAACAAGTCTAGCTTTGTATCTTTCAACATTGCCATTCAAGTCGCGTTTGGTCTTAAAGAGCCATTTACAGCTAATTCATTTAGAACGTTCTGGCAAGTCTACAAGATCACAGACATTATTTTGAGCCATTGATTTCAACTCTCCTTTCATAGCATCAATCCATCTTTCAGACATATCACTACTTATGTGAAAACAAAATAGGATCATTATCAATGCCACAATCATAATTTGAATCTTGCAAATAAACCATATAATCATCAGAAATAGCCAACCTTCCAACCCTTATAGGTTTATTTAAACTATACTAACTGGTTCATTTGCATGAGCTGGTGGTAAGTTAGGTTCTTCATGGGGTGCTTCTTCATTATTTAAAAGTTGTTTTTGATTATCTTGATCTTCCAAAGTAGGAACAACATTTGTTGCAGTTGTGGATTTAAGAACATTTATGGGTGATGGAACATCAACCCTTATTTCATTAATATCCACAACTTTATCTTTAGCACTTCCACTAATTTCACTATTTTCTAAAAATTTGGCATTGACTGTTTCAACAATTTTAAAATTATAGTTCGGATAGTAAAACTTATACCTTTTGGATTTCTCTGCTTAACCAATAAAATAACCACTATCTATTCGAGAATCCAATTTTCTTTCATTTGGATTATAGATACATGCTTATGCTGGATAACCTCAAACATGCAAGTGTTTTAAACTAAATTTCCTTCTAGTCTATAACTCGAAAAGATTTTTAAAAACTGCTTTACTAGGAATCATGTTTAGCAGATACATAGCAGTTTTAAAAGCATACATCCACAACCTATGGGTAATGAGGAATTACTCATTATACTCCTAACCATATTAATTAATATTCTATTTTGCCTTTCTGCCACACCGTTTTGTTGCGGTGTGCCTGACATAGCAAACGGACTAGGATACTATCCAGATTCATCATACTTTCTATAATACTCATCGCTTCTATCAGATTTTATAATTTTCATTGAAGTTATGATACATCAATCCCAAAATAACAAGATAAAGGAAACATCATGAAATCCTCGACCAATGATGGTAGATTTTAATTATGATTTAAAATTCAATTTTAATTAGATTTGAAAACTTAAGTCTTTTTTTATAAAAAGGAAGACATTAAAAGAGTTAGTATTCTCTGTATTCCTCACTAAACTTGCAGAGTTCGTATTAATTTTCTGAAAACTGGCAAGGTAGTTAAAGTAAACGTATGTCTGGAAGATGTAGATTGAAGTAATTTTTAAGTAAATGGGATTGTAGCAAGATGTGGAATTCGCTAGTTCAAAGACTGAAATTGATGGAGGATAAGTCACATATGTTGACAAAATGAAAGAAACAGAGCTTGCCTAGAAAGAGGCAGAATATACTTTGGCAAGATGTACCGATTTCGTGTTTTTAGAATGATTTTCCAAACTGCATGATTATTACTTGGGAAAAGAATTGTACAGCAGCTTGGTACTCTTTTATTTCTTATTCCATTTCATCAATGAGACGATCAAACAGCCAAGGATGTTGATGTTTGCATCACCTAAGAAACGAGTGTTCGATTCCTGTAAAGCAGGAAAATCGTTCAGGCAATTCAAAACTGCTCACAAGTATTGACACACAAAGGCCCATTAAGCTCCACGTAGAAAATCGTAGGTCTTGCTTGCGTTGTGTCGAGCTTTCTCTGGAATAGTACGGGGGGACGGACCTGAGTTCACACATGTCGATGCTCGATATCCCACTTTAGATGTGGGGGACCTGTCTTCATATCTCATCTTAATCAATGCATTAACAAAATTAGAGGTTTTGTTTTGTACCTTAACGACAAATACCGACTATCCCTTTCAGCTTTCTGCTACTCTTGGGCCTACCCTGCCAAATTGATGCTCTTTGCAGTATTTGTACTACACTTACATCTATTTACTATTTAGCCCGTTCCCTCAACCTTTTCCTTTTCCAATGATTCTACATTTACGGCAATTAGGATTAAGGTGTTTAAGGGGTTGGTAATGATACGAACAGAAGGTAATATATTTTTATTATTTCATAAAAAATTTTATAACAGAATGAAACGGAATTTAATGAAAGTTAAAAATTTTATGTTACAGTTTATTTCATTTTAAATCGTAAAAATAAGAATATTAACTATTTTGCATATTACCTAATATACTTCCAATAATTTTTCTTAATACTAATTATTTCTTCTAATCTTAACCTCTCTTTTTTAGATTCGTTTATTACGATTCATAAAAATTGTATATAATTAATAATATTTTTATATTATTTTTTACCTTAATAATAATATTTTTATATTATTAATAATAAATTGTATATAATTAATAACCTCTAGTTGAAGTTATTCCAAATCGCTTTTTAATAATTTTTGAAAACAAAGGTAGACCGCTTCAGAATCGCACTGGTTTTTTATAGCAACGATCACATCATCCGCATACCGTAAGTAGCATAGGTTATCCTCTTGATTTATAAGTGTCTGGATCTTAAGTGAATAAAGTCAAGGTATTCATTAGAATCGGAGAGAGGGGACACCCTTGCGGTATACCGGCTTTTGTCTAATATTTGATATTGGAGTTTATATATATATATATATATATATTTTTCATGATTGTGACTTGAACTAAAAGTTTTTAATTGAATATAATTTCTGTTTTAAAATTATAGCATTAAACCTTCTGTAATAACTATTTTTGATATCAGAAGTATAATAATCATTTATTATACATTACATTCTATTCCATCCATCTTCTAAATAATATTTCACTACATTACATTATGAATTATTTCATCCCTCTCAAGCAACTTTTCATTATAATATATTTCATTTTACTATAAACTGTTCTGTTTTGTTTCATTTCATTCCATTCCATTAATTAACATCCAAGTAAAAATTATTGGGCTTAATCTACGGTAATAGCTCAAGTCAAATAACTTATTTTTTTTCATACGGCTTTTAGGATTTAGGCGTAAACTACAGTAACAGTTCAAGTCAAATAACTTATTTTTTTATATTAACGAAATTTATAAATTTTATGTATTAAATAAATTACTAATTTAAAATTAAGAGATATATTTAATTTAAATAAGAATTATAAATTCTAATCAACTTCTTTGAAACTTTAAATCAAAGAGTCTTAAAGGCGACGAGTTTGACCGCTTTCCCAAACTTTGGGCCTCTTTATAATGGTTTCTGTGCCTGCAAGTAAATCGAGTAGAGATGCCAATACAACGCTTATCATATAAACGTAGCGTCGTTTTCACGTTGGAAGTTCGGCGTTTGTTGTGTTGACCATATGGGCAAGTGGCTCTTCTTCAATAGCGCAGAATCCATTCAAGGAGGCTATTTCTCAGACTAAACTAAAGTGGTCAAGAATTGAGTGAACCGATTGAGGTTAATTAGATGAACCGAATTATAAAATGTTTATATTAATATTATTGAAAAATTAATTATTGCATGAATATGAAATAAAAAATATCCGAGCGACCAGCTCACATGCCTCTGTCATTGTTATGTTATTATATGGATTAGACTATGGAAAAGTTAAATGGGGATGCAGTGAGTCAAAACTCAAAAGGTATCCTATGCTATTGTTATGTTTTTGTTTACACCAAGTATAAAAAATAAGAAAGATGAAAAGCCCTTTTGAATATGTGTTTCTTACCTTCCTTATTATGTGTTGGAAACTTCCATTAAAGTGGATACACATACGCCTCTCCAGTCTCCATATGAAATTCAAAATAAACAAGGAAAACAAAAGTACCGTGTTAAAGCTTTCTACTTCATGCCTGCCAACAGGGTCATCAGCGGTTCATTGAATGCCCTTAAAGTTCCAGGGCAGCGGCCAGATATCATTCAGACTGCATTTGGTACTTGCCCACACTTTCCTTTTTCTTATTTTCTTTTACTTGTTATAAGATTCAAAATTGCATGATGCTGAACGGCCATGAGTGCACATAATATTTTTTGTTCTTGGGTTAATTTGAAATTCCAAATTTTTATTTTTTAATTTAATTAGATGAGCGCGTAGAAAGAAGCCAAAACTGGTCAGATTCAGCAGAGATTTTGCGGTCAAGACTTGATGCAGAACGGCTCCTGGCCATGACCAGTGCCGACCCTGTCTTTTCTTCCTGTTTATCAATTATTGAATGGTAACTCACATATGTCCAGTAAAAAAGTTAAAATTCAAAGTCTCTAGGCATTCAAGTTCTGGTTCAATCCCGTTAACTGCTATAGCTATAAAGTCTGTTCAATCACATCACAAGCTGCAGTGGTTTGTTGGGACAACGAGGAAAACTCTCTAGCTGTCGTGTGTGTGTAGGTTACTTTGTGTATTTTTAGATCATTTTTCCTTAATTTATTAAAAAAAAAAAGAAAAATGAAACAACCAACCGGTTAGAGTCAAATCCTGCCTATCAATCACCTTCCTTTGCTTTCAGGTGCCGGATAGTCAATCTTGCTCTTTACTCTTTTATACTTTCTTGGTTGATCAAATTATTTAAGAAGTTGGTTAGGTGCGCAGATGACTTTGTATCCTACCCATCAATCACCTTCCTTTGCTCCAAGGAGCCGGATAGTCAATCTTGTTCTTTACTCTTTTACGCTTTCTTGGGTGATCACATTATGTAAGAAGTTGATTAGGTGCGCAAATGACTTTGAATTTCTTAATAAACTTGAGTAGATAGTGCTTAAAGAGAACTGCATATTTCCATCATTTGCGAGCTCCTGTTGGTAATTGGTATTATGACAACAAAAGCATTAAGCATGTCTGCATTACTATTCTCTTTTCCTTTTATTGATGAGGAAACAAGTCAAAAACGACCTTTTATTTTGAAGTCAAAAAATGTAAGAGTGGCATATAATGAATATCTAACCGGTACTTAAAATTTCATTTAGCATATAATTGAAGAATAATTAATTATAAATTTTGTATTATAAAAAACATAACATACAACAAATAACAACACTTAGTCGGAGTCTCATTCAGATGCGAAATTTGAGTAGTCTTACCGTACTTAATACAAAAACCTTTTCTAATAGATCATATCCGATGCGACATAAAAAAAAAACTATGACATATAATATTTAAATAAATTTCTTCCTTTAAATATTTTTATTATAATTAAATTTAACTGAACTTAATTATATATTATTTCAGAGAAATTAAATATCTAAAAATTGAATGATAATTTTAAGAATTTAATAGGTCTATTGGCAAGTTTGTAAAATGGATAAATCATATCAACTTTGCCTATACTTTTTCGCTTTTAAGTTTTACCTGAACTCATTATGACTTCAAAGGCTCTCATGTTTACCTAATTTTTTATAAATTCTTTTTTGTTAAATAAGGTATTTCATTAGCTTTATACTATAATAATTAAATACTTATTTATTATTTAATAATAATAAAAGATAATCAATTTATTAATAACGGATTGATTTTTATTACTAATTTGTCAGTATTTGAATAATTGCTACTGTTGATATATTATTTATATTTTTGTTAACAATAAATATTAATAACTTAATTACTAATTACTTACAAGTTTAAAGTATAAATAAAATGTGTAATTTTTTACAGAGCTTTTCTGTCTGTCTAAAATATCTGTTGTTGTTTTGTTTATTAATTATATTACATGTATGTATTCATTACTTGTCTACACGTCTACGTCCAACAGTATCTGCTTAGCTTTTCTATTACAAGAGACCCACAAACACCTAGAGTGGGTCCCAACTCTTCTCTCCCCTCTCGCCACTTTTTCCCTAACTCTGTTCTTCTCTGTTCCGTTAGGGTTTTCATCACTCTATTTCATTCTCTCTCTCTATCCGCAACTTATTTTGTTACCCATTCCTTCTCAATGGGTTTTTCTCTGCCTTGCCTCTTGTTTTAGGTAATGATTGAGTACAACCTCTCTCACTGGATTTGTATTTGCTTCTTCTTGGTGATACTTATTGTTGCATTTCTCGAAGTGTATAAATGGAACATGTTTGGATTTCGATCTTGAATGTTGGGTTTGTGTCGCGTTTTCTTCTTGTTTCGAATGTCTCTGTGGGACTGGAGAGTGATTTATGGTTGTAATCTCGAGACAGAGTTTGGTTATTCTCCTCCTTTTGGCTGTGGTTTAATTTTTCTTTGAAGATGTGATTCAACGCATGGTAATGTGTTATAAGAGTTAGATTTTGCTTTTTATGCTCTCTCTCATGTTGCTTTCTATTTGTCTATTCTACTGAGCGTTTGTGTTTGATGCTCGTGTTTTCAGGGCGTACGTTGCTCGTATAATATAGTGGAATGCGCACGAACTTGAAAAAGTCGATACTTGAGAACTGTTTCTATTCATGCTAGCCCTACGTTGTTTAAAATCTTTCTTTGATGAGTGCCAGGCTTCGGATGATGCATTTTGGAGTGACCCTTTGACGATCAAGGACCATTTCAAGTCTAAGATTTCTGCATCAGATTAAGTTCTACGATACGTGTTCCTCGTTGTCAGATCGTTGAAGTATTTGAAGAAGTTGACACATGAATTGGTGTCTATTTTGAGAGGTCATACTAACATTGTGATTGGACATCTTCTCGACCGATTGGCTGTAAGGAAGTGACTGTAATAAATGGGTTCGTACTCAGATACTTGTGAAATAATTGAAGCGAGAGAAGATCTGAATCCAGTTGAGCATTCTAGGGGTAATTCTAGATCTTATTCTGGATTGAGTACAGGGAGGCATGACAGGAAGCCTCCTGCGCTAAAACTGGGATTGAAGGATTTTCTTGAAGATGATATCAACCAGCTTTTTGAGGCTATTAGTCTCAAAAACTCACCCAAGGGTTTAAGCCACTCCAATCAAGCAAGTGCAAGCTCTAGTCCTATGAGAAGAAATACTATGAAAAGGCCGATAACAGTCGGCGTGCCTCATTCATCAGGAATCATTAATTCTGAACCGGTGTCTCTGAAGCAAGCATTAAGGGACCTTTGCATTTCAAAGGCATCAGAAATGGCAGCTATGAAAAGGTTATCGAAGCCTGTTGGCTCTCCTCGAGTGTCAGAAGCTGGAAGGATTAAAAGCTTGTATGATTCTGTTGTAGTTGAAACTGGTAGATCTGGTGTTCCTATGGGTGAAAGTAAAGGGAATATAGTTGAAATCTCTCTGATGTCAGAAGAAAGCCATCCAACTTCTTCACAAAAGGTGCCCAATATAAGATTATCAAACCAAAGTGCTCTATCTTCTCCTCGGCTCCAAGCATTTAAATCACCAAATCAAAGTGCTCATGCTTCTCCTCGTTTTGCTGTTCTAACAAGAGAAAACAGTGTTGGCATGTCGAATGGGATTGTTCCTGCACCCAGAGAACTTGGAGCTCAAGCATTGAAGTTGCCCAGTCAAAGTGCTCTTTCTTCTCCTCGATTTGCTGCTCCAACAATGCAGGGCAGTGTCAGGACGCCTAATGGAGTTGTATCTGTATCCAAAGATGTTGGGACTTATGCATTGAAGTCATCAAAACAAAGTGCCATTTCTTCTCTTAGATTCGGAGTCCCAAAAACACAAAATGCTGTTGGTAAAAATCTGACGCATAATGACATTGGTTCTATGTCTGGAAAACTTGAAAATACTCAATCGTCTCCTCATTTTGTAGTTCAAACAACACAAGATATTGTTGGAATGCAAAATGAAATTGTCTCTGCATCATTGAAGTCACCGAACCAAACTGCCCTTTCTTCACCTAGATTTGGGGTTCCAAAAGGAAATAATACTGCTGGTACCATGCTGGTGCCAAATGAGATGTGCTATGCATCAAAAAAATATGCAAGTCAGGTAGTGAAATCGCCAAAGAATATTGTTCCTTCTCTTGCTGCTTCAATAGCACAGAAGGGTACTATAACCTCTTCATTGCAAGATGATATCATTTCTGCACCTAGAAAGGTAGGAACTCAAGCATCTAAGACTCGGACAACAAAAACCCAGGAGCACACAACTGCAATATCCGTATCTTGTTCCGATTCAGTTGGCAGCGAATTGGATCCCAATATTGCTGTTTCTACCTTAATGAAGGTGGTGACTAAGTCATCAGGTCTCAGATCAGCTCGGAAAGGCGGGTCACATGCTTCATCTGCTTTGGTCAATAGAAATAGGGTAAACAAGTTCACAAAGAACACTCCACGTTTAGCTAAACCAGTTGTACGGAGCAAGTGTTCCGTGAAGAAGAAAGTTAAGCAAAATTTCACTGCTGCCGCTGGACCTAATGGAGATAACTATGATTCAATTCCTAATACAGGTCAGCTGGTATGCCAGAAATGCCAATGTGCTTTGAAGAATGCAACAGGCGATGTAGAACAAGATTACCCAGCTTCATTTCCAGCTAGTTTAGGTGCTGAATATAGCCCAAATACTGCAAATACTGAGCCAAGTATAGTAGAATTCAATTCAAGCACTTTTGTTGGAAGCAAAGCTGTTAGTGCAGTAAAGATGAATTCAAAATCAAGAGAAAGAGGGGAACTTTCCCAAAGTTCAAAGAGTAGCCTGGGTGACTACAGCAGTAGTACAACCAACAGTGAGGAGAGTAATGCAAGCAGGCCAAGTTGTGGCAACAGACCCCACATGTCGAAGGATATGAGGTGGGAAATGATTAGGCAGGTTAAGAAGCGGGATGGAGGCTTAAGTTTGAGGCACTTTAATCTTGTAAGAAAGCTTGGTTGTGGAGATATAGGGACCGTGTATCTTGCTGAACTAACTGGTTCAAAATGCCTATTTGCCATAAAGGTCATGGACAATGAATTTTTGACAAGAAGGAAGAAGATGCCACGGGCTCAAACAGAAAGAGAGATACTGAGGATGCTAGATCATCCATTTCTTCCTACATTGTATACCCAATTCACATCAGATAATCTTTCATGCTTAGTCATGGAGTACTGTCCTGGGGGTGATCTACATGTCCTTAGGCAGAAGCAGCCTGACCGGAGTTTCCCTGAACCAGCAGCCAGGTAGGATAAAGAGAGAACTGATATCTTTCTTCTGATATTTCATTCATATTAGTCTTATGGACCGTGCACCATGTCTGAATTGCTTTTGATACTGCTTATGCTTCTGAATTGTCAACAACAGTTTCTTATTTCAATAGAGCTACTAAGCAGTGTCTAATTTTATGCACTCAAATGGCACCAGGCTTTCCTCTGCATGACTCTGCTGTGGAGATCTGATATGACGTATTTGATAGAATGTTCATGATTGAAATTTTGGCTATTGAATCTTGACATATTTCATGTTAAGTAGTGTAGCCATCTTTTGTTGATTTTCCTTTTGGGTAGAATCTTCTTACTTATTTGATGCTATTATACTTAGGTTTTATGTTGCTGAAGTCCTGCTTGCTTTGGAATATCTGCACATGCTTGGAGTCATTTATCGAGATCTGAAACCGGAGAACATTCTTGTACGGGAAGATGGCCACATTATGCTTACAGATTTTGACCTCTCATTGAGATGCAGTGTTAGTCCCACTCTCCTGAAATCATCATCGAGTGATGTTTATCCTCTGAAATTGTCTGGTCCACGCACACAATCTAGCTGCATTGAACCTTTCTGCATCGAGCCATCCTGTCAAATCCCGTGCTTCAGTCCTAGGTTTTTGCCTGCCTCTAAAGCGAGGAAGCTGAAAGCTGATCTTGCGTCACAGTTCAGTTCATTTCCACAGCTTGTGGCTGAACCTACTGATGCACGTTCAAATTCATTTGTTGGAACCCATGAATACTTGGCCCCTGAGATAATCAAAGGGGAAGGTCATGGAGCAGCAGTAGATTGGTGGACATTTGGTATATTTCTTTACGAACTCCTATATGGTAGAACACCCTTTAAGGGTGCCGGGAACGAAGAAACATTAGCCAATGTGGTGTTGCAGAGTTTGAAGTTCCCAGACAGCCCACTTGTTAGTTTTCAAGCAAGGGACTTGATAAGTGGACTACTGGTGAAGGAACCTGAAAACCGGTTGGGATCAGAGCGAGGAGCTGCTGAGATCAAGCATCATCCATTCTTTGAGGGCCTAAATTGGGCGCTGATACGATGTGCCATTCCACCAGAATTGCCAGAGTTCTATGATATTGGAGTTCCAAAATCAGCCTCACATGAAATGAACAAGTATTTGGAGTTTAAGACTACAGGAGAGCACCTTGAGTTTGAGTTGTTCTAAAGTTAGCCTGTTCTTGCCTCGTGTTAATAATCTAGGAACTTACTAATGTATATTTAATTGAAAACATTGAGGCAAGGTTGATCGTTTGTGTCATGAAGGTTGGTAGCTGAGCTATGAGGGAGACGGAGTTGGTCCCTCTCTGTATATATGTAACCCTTAAAACAAGATTTTGCAATCAAGTAATTCACTTTACTGCCACGTTTTGCGGCGTTCACCGCTGTGTATATGGATCTTGGTTTGCTTTTATTCAGCAATTGGGATTTCACATGCACTAAAACCTGCCCAGTTCTAACCAAGGAGCTCCCTTGAGTTAAAGGCATTGTGAACATCTACAATTTGGATCTCACCAATTTAGCATTTGGAGTGAAATGGGAATCTAAAGGCAGTTTTATGCAGTAAATTAAAAATACAGGACGCACGAAGGAGGAACCCTTTCTGGAAACTGATATAAATGTTACAATCTTGTAGCTAAACAGGCAATCTGCGTACCAAAAATGACAGACCCAAACCACAAACCTAGAATCGTCATTTGTATAGGTGACGTTCATGGTTACATAACCAAGCTCCAAAATCTCTGGTCTAATCTCGAAACCCTCATCAACCCACAAGAATTCAACTCTGCACTAGTCATATTTCTGGGTGATTATTGCGACCGTGGCCCAGACACCAAAAAGGTTCTGTATTTCTTGATAAATTTGCCCTCTAAGTACCCAAACCAAAAGCACGTGTTTCTCTCCGGTAATCACGACCTCGCTTTTGCGGCTTTTCTCGGGCTCTTACCGGAGCCCAGGAATGGCGTGCCGTTTAAAGAGGGCTGGAAGGAGTACGAGGATAATGAGGAGAGAGAAGGGTGGTACAAGGGAGATGGTTACGAGAAAATGTATTTGCAAGGGAGGCGATGGGCTGGTACTATTAAAGTGAGGTTTAATGTTGCCAAAGGAATCGAGTACAAAGGTTCCATATATGATGCTGGCCCTACCTTCGAGTCTTATGGTGTCCCTCATGGATCTACAGGTATGATTGGATTTTACTATTGATTTCTGATGGTGAGTTTGGTGTGTCAATGTTCTGTTACTGTAAGTTAAGTATTGGGATTGTTACGAAATGAATAGCATGATTGTTGTTTTGAGTTATCGGCTCATTTCTTATTCGTATTTGAAGTGATTTTTGTTGGGGCAATCTGATTCTAAAATTCAAAACATTGAATGAAATTATTATTGCTGTTAGAAAGATTGGCATTCTTTTGAATTTGATATGATTTTGTTGAATTTGTATTAAGGAAGAAACTGCTGTGCGCAGATTTGATTAATGCGGTTCCTGATGAGCACAAGAACTTTTTGGCTAATTTGGTTTGGGTTCATGAAGAGGTAAGGTTTGTTATCTTTGGTGGTGTGCTCTTTTAAGTGACAAGTGATCAAAACAAGTCGATATCATTTCTTTGGCTATTTATTTGTAGTTCATGGATGCATATTGGTATAAGTTTCAATTGCTTTGGAACTGTAGAAACATAAGCTGAAGCTCTTTGATCGTTAGTAATGCGCAATTACTGTTCCAGGATGATGTATGCATAGAAAGCGCAGAAGGAATTAAGCACTGCAAATTGATTGCTGTGCATGCTGGTTTAGAGAAAGGGAAAGATGTTGAAGAGCAGCTGAATTCTTTAAAAGCCAAGGATACCCTGGTTCCCAAGATCGAAGCACTTAGTGGAAGGAAAAATGTCTCGGATATCCCACAGGTGAGGGTGCACTGCATACCTTAAAAAAGTCTGCGTTTTGGAACACTTTCCTGTTGCTTAAATTTCTAACATTAAATACAGTTTAGTGGGGAGATGTTACTTTGCATGTCCTGCTATCCTTCTGATATGTGTGACTTATTTGATTTCTTCCAGACTTTAACTGAGAAACCAACCGTTGTAGTTAGTGGTCACCATGGGAAGCTTCATATTGGAGATCATAGATTAATCATTGATGAAGGTGGGGGAATAGAGAGTAATCCAATTGCTGCAATTGTGCTTCCTTCAATGAAGCTAGTCCGCGATACTGATAATCCAACCAAAATGGCATGAAATCACAGATGGGCCAGCACTTAACTAAATCCTGGCAAATCTGGATGCATTTCTGTGACAGACTTCTCTTATTCAGCTTGGTTTTGTGAGTGTATTACTCCAAAATATGTAATCATTGAGGATTACTGAACTCTCTAGTTATTGAATGTGTCATTTGTCTTTAATCCAGGAGGTGGATGGAACTTTTATTTGAAAATAAGCATGGACTATTGATTTAGGCTATGACACCTGTTCATCTAATGTGGTGGTTGGTTATAAGTTTCTAATCTCCAAATGACAGAGCTTAAAAAGGAATTATGATAGAATGATATGATGTCTTTGCTTGGGATTACTCGGCTATCATTTGGTGGTTACTGACAGTAAATGAACATAGAAACATTTGAGTATTAAGAGCTGTTAGCATGTCATTCATGAGGAGTGACAATGATTAGTGATCTTACTGTTTTGTTCACGTGGCACTGGAATGGTACTCTGGTATATACCTTTTCCATTCCAGCCCACTTGCGATTCCGTGTCAAGGGCTGGCATTGTGAGCAGATATTTTTAGATGCTCTTTTTTGTTTGAGTTCCACTTCCATCAGCTAAGCTCACAAGTCCACAAAGGTCATTCACCTTTTCGTGTCTAACAGAAATTAATTATTGTTATCAAATTCCGGAAAATACGATGTATGGTGTGATATTTCTATAACAAGATTGACTATTCTATGATATATATTTATGTTTGTAGTTGATTTAGTGTAAAAGTTATACCAAGAACAAGAAATACAGAACATTTGTCTAGATTGTGTAATCCCACCGGTTACAACTTATCAGATTATCTTGTGTGCTAGTGATACTCATAATCTTTTGGGCTTTAATATACCAAAAGTAATTAACGTTCCAAGTCATGATTAAGGCTGATAAGAAACAAAAGAGGTTTTCTTTCCATCAATCGAGATAAAGGTGATTTTTCTGTCACCTAAAAGATAATGCATGCTATACACTGCCAGCAAAATGAGGTAGGGCCCAATAGCAGCAGGAAGTTCATCTGGCTGTCGTTCCTCATCTGATTGCTCTCGTAAAACGACAGAGACCCACTCGTAACTCAAATATCGGGACATATTCGGCGGTGCAGAATCGTTCCCATGGGGTACAGATCTTCTGTACGCCTTATTATGTACTTACACAATACTTCCTTAATCTCAAACACTCGATACCGAGACATATTCGGCGGTGCAGAATCGTTCCCATAGGTACAGATTTTCTGTACACCTTATTATGTACTTACTCAATACTCCCTTAATCTCAACCATTTAATATAATAAATTAAATATTTGAAATCAAAACGGGACAGAACAGATTAGGGGTATACAAGATAACGAAACAAGTAATCTGAACCGATATTTAGCGTGTACTAGAACTTTTAACTGAGGCACAGGTCATGTGATGCAATGCACACGTGGCACTTGACCCCACCCCACCCCACCTCACCTCGCTTCTCACATCTCTCTTTTCTCTTCTTCCCTATATTAATACGTCTCACTATCTCCACTGCAGCCTCTCAATTCTCTCTCAGGTATCTCTCCCTCTCTCTCTATAATCTAGATCTGCCAATACCCTATCGTATTTTTAAATATTCAAGATCAAGTACACTTACTTCTAGAAGAACACACCACATCCTCTCTCTCTCCATCTCTAGAAGAAAAGCGAAATACAATGGTGTACTACACTCTCTCGGGCGTTAGATTTCCGTGTGCTCCTTCAGCATACAAGTCTCTATCGACCTCCCATGGTGCTCGTCGTAGTGCGGGACTCTCGTTGTTCTTCAAGAAGCAGCCTTTTTCTTGTACCTCCTATTTCTCCGTCTTCATCTCTCTGTGTTGCTATTTTTAGCTCGTCTTTTTTTCTTTTTCTGTTACGTTTGGACACTTCATGGGTGGTAACCGTCGTTAGAGTCATTATTGATTGGCTTTGGTTTCGGAAATGTGTGTGCGTTGTGGTAACCGAAGATGAAAGTTTCTGGATTTCAGACCTTTGGTCAGATAGGTGGTACCTTGGTGCAATATTTTTTTCACTATATAAAGTGATTATTAATCAAGTGTTTCTCCTGTTTTAATAGTACTCCTCGCTGTATGTGCTGGGTAATTTCTTTCTTTTGTAAATAATCTTTATACCATGCATGTACAACTAAATTAGAGCTTGCTTGTAGGGAAGATCTTTACTGGAAAATCAGCTTATGATTATGATCCCGACTCCTCAAATCTTACTGTCGCTACTTCTGAGAAAGTGCTTGTTCCCGGTGGCGAGGCTGTTGACATCTCTCCGTCTACAGATCAGTCAGAGTCTCCTTGCACAGCATCAGAACATACTCAGGTTTGTGATACTTGTGCACATTTAGAATCACAAATTTCTTATTGTTGATTCATTGTCAAGGTATATATGCCCTGCGCTAAATGCTATTTATAAAATCAAAATTTGTTGTTTGTTGTTGGAAGCAGAAGGTTGAGAAGCTCTTTACGTGAACTTTTAAACCAAAGACAAGAAATTGACTGTTGTGCTGAAAAGATACTTTATTTCGGGTGATCCCTCTAGAGAAACTGATTGTTATAAAGTTTTGAACCACATATATATTACCCCTAATACTTTTAGGAACTCGTGAAAGAAGAAAAGCCGGGTACTCATATTCTGTGGGAGATGTGGACTTGCTGTCTGATTCTGGTTGTCCCGTTGGATGATTCCTTATACTTGAAAAGCAGGATGGCCTAAAGTGCAGTTATTGTATTATTTATTCCATATTCAGCATATCCTTTTTGATGGGTTATACCTGCACCAACTTTTGAATAATTATTCTGCTGAAGGGATTTAAGAGCAGTTATAAAGTTTTATGCGAATCCAAGTCAAGAAGGAGATATTTTGAAATTCCCAGTTCCTATTTTTAGATCATCGGTTGAGCAAAGTATTTGGTTGTAAGTACACGAAACAATTAGTGAATCCGTTTTTCTTTCAATGGCATAACTTGTACTGGAAAAATCAAACTTATTGCACCTCATTGGCAGTTCTTTAAAAGTTAGTAAGTGGCAATGTGATTGAAGTAGAAGATAAAGGAGATATGTGGTAATCCTTCCTTGAAGGAAGTTCTAGGGAACCTGTATGTTATGTTTCTAAGAGTAGGATCGAGTTATCGGGCGATTGAGTGGAAAATCAAATTCAACCCTCTTCTCCTTGCTGCGATTCTTTCGTC
>JANITX010000004.1:53566178-53576454 GCA_027564395.1 Erythroxylum ulei
CAGTCTTATTATAATAATAGAAGTCCTATATCACTAAACTACCTATGGAATAGGAACACTAAACCGAAAATAAAAGAGCATCAACTCTGACGCTGTCCTCCTTTCCTGGTATAAACTCTCCCAACGAAGGCATCCACAACACTGTACAAGTGTGATAAAGGCTGTAAGAGTCAAATTATGTATATTCCAAACTTACAAACGTCTCTTTGGAGCTTTCTTGGCTTGCTTTACTTGTTCTGTTTTGATTGGGACCGTTTGATTTTTATATAATTATTTAAACGCTTGAGTTTGGCCTATCCGGTTGTTGTTGGTTGAATATGCTGATAAACATTTAAAGTATCAACATTAGGATATTGTTTTAAATGTACGCAGGTATTATTCACTTCATAGTCCTACTTGAATCTCTTCTTCATGGTGGAAAAATTCTCTTATGGAGATAGGCCAAGATATTTTTTGGGTTTTGTGCTTTTGTATGAATGGTTGAATATCAGCAGAAGTAGTAGATTGACTGTTAACTATTTGCAATTATTCTTGTATTTTCCTTTTTTGTTTCCTTTGACTTAATAGTTATGACAATGTTATGTATCTGCCATTCAGTTCCTGCAAAAAATTTTACTTGCCTTGACTTCCATATTGTTCTTTAGGTAGTTGAGGATACAGAGAGTTTGACAATGGAAGATGAACAGAGTGTTGAAGATGAAGAAAAGCAAGTGGCAGTGGATTCTTTGAGGGAGGCAGTAAGCATTCCAATGCCTAAACCTAAACCGAGGGTCATACCCCCACCTGGCATCGGACAGAAAATCTATGAAATAGATCCAAGCTTGACAGGATTTCGTCAACATCTCGATTACAGGTGAGATGCCCCTCAATCTCTGTTTTCACTTCACCCTAAGTTATATGTTTTCGAAAACAACCTCTTTACCATTTAGGGATAAGGTTGCATAAAACTGAACCTTTCCAAATCCCGCGTATCAGTGGGATTCTCACTGGGTTGTTGTACTAAGTTGTATGTTATTTATGTTTCTCCATTGACTGCTTTTCCAATTGAAGTTAAACAATAATGGATAAAGTACTTAAATATTTGTAATAAATAAATCAACAGATATGCGCAATACAAAAAAATGCGTGAAGCAATTGATAAGTATGAAGGTGGTTTGGAGGCATTTTCTCGTGGCTATGAAAAATTTGGTTTCACTCGCAGGTATTTATCTGTCTGATAGTGTGCATTTTGAACCTATTTACTGCTTACATTTCAATTGAATAAAAATTCGAGCTTATGTATGCATTCAATAGTTATTTGGTATGTTTTCACTTGTATTTTTTGTTGATCAGATGCACAGTAAACAATTGATGGTAGCAAGTGCAATATTTTAATATTTTTCTTAAGTCTTTATTTTGAGCCTATTATGAGAAAACGCTTCTGCATGTTAGACGTGCTAATGTTGGGGAGATCTTCCCTTTTCTGAAGTGCCAAGTTCGCTAGTTTATAGTGCCTTGCTACTTGATATAAGTATTTCAAGTTCAAGATAAAGTGGTTAATTGAGCAATGCAAACTTGAAAGAATTTTTGGGCACCATTTCCGGTTCTGATCATTGTTATTTCTTATTTGGAAGTTAGATGTAAATCCTTTCTCTCATGCATATCTTGTGATGTCCAGCTTCCCATGTTATTAAAGCGCATGTTCAACTATGGGTTTAGGAACTTGAAAACATCATAAGTAGATATGCTTTTCATTATTGAGTGCATCTGGCCAGATAGGTGGTTCAAAGAAGTGTTGAATTTATTATGGCAGGACTTTTCAAAAGGACTGCAGTAGTCCCTTGAATTGAATACTGCTTTCTTTCTTATTGTTGTGTTTATCTTCATATATGCATTTCCTTTGGGGTTTTACATTGTTTTTACCCAAAACGCCAACACCCCCACTCAAAACACACACACACACAAATGTGCAAGAAATCTCTCCTATAGCTGGAGCTCTCGTTTTCTTATGGCACTTAAATTTTACAGATTTTCTTGTTATTGATTATAATTTCAAATGGCGTTTCAGTGAAACAGGGATAGCCTATAGGGAATGGGCTCCAGGAGCTAAGGTTTGTTTGTCATAGTTCCTTACCTTTTTACCTTTTTGTAAAGTTATCCTCAGAATTCCGTCAACAAAGGAATTTTAGTAAGATTTTATAGGAGTTGCTAGTCAGTTCTGGCTGGGGTTGAATCCTTTGTGCCTGGTCCCATAGCCCTTAATGTAAAGCATATGCCTACTCTGATGTATGAACTGCCAGACACTTTTCGACCTCTAATTTAATGAGCAGCTATTAAAAACCAGCTAGGGAAATAATCTGAATGGCTGTTGAATGCTGTTCTTTTTTATATGCGTCACATTCATCAATATGTTGATTATCTACTTTTGTCCTCAGTGGGCAGCTCTAATTGGAGATTTCAACAATTGGAATCCAAATTCAGATGTAATGGCCCGGGTATGTTGCCTTAGCAAATTTTTCTCAACCTTTTGGGTTAAGCATCCTATCAAATTTGTTTTGCTCCTATTGCTGCTGTCAGAATTGTTGTCTAGACTTTTAGATTAATTAGTTAAAAACAAAAGCTTTTGGCGCTAAAAATTAGTTTGTGTGACTTATCTTCTTCATATCCTTCTTCTTCTTTGTATCTCTATTCAATTGTTAACTAGAGATGTCAAGGATATTTTCCATAAATTTTATAATGATCATTTTGGTTAAGGGAATCATGGTGACACACTAGGTTGGCCATTAGTTAAATAATATACTAGAACCAGATAGCTTGCTTAGGTTGGCTTGTAATTGTTGGTAGCTCTATGCTTTTGTATGATTGGTTGGTTTGAGGACCATCAGGATGCATGTTCTTTTGTATTGTCTTTGCGCTTGAATAACTTTCTTTTGGATTCAGGGAAGGGGATTGTGGGAAGAAGGGGAAAAGTGTTTTGGGTTGGAGGGGGGTTTTAGATGAGTGTGCTGGCTACAAACTTGAAGGAGCATGAATGGAAAACTAATGTTATGAATGAGATTTCACGAATTTTTTCTTGCTGTTATTTGTATAACAATAAAAAGGACTTGCATTTGGATAAGATTTTTTCTGGTGACAGTCTCTAGGTGAAAATGAAAGGGTAATGACCTTTTCAAATATTTATATATTTTTACCTTTTTTTAGGGTTAGCATGTTCTTCTTTTATTCCAATTTTATCCTGCTATTCTATTTAAAAATTCCACCCAAAAAACAATTTCTTGCAGAACGAGTTTGGCATTTGGGAGATCTTTTTGCCAAACAATGCAGATGGCTCACCAGCAATTCCCCATGGTTCTCGGGTGAAGGTAACTTTGCACAATGACAAATACTCTATTCTAAAATTAGGAATTGTAAATAGCAGCCCTCATTGCCATTGAATTTTTCCTCCAGCAGTTTCCTCCTTTCTTCAGCAGAAATGAAAATTAATTGACTTCTCTTCCTTTTTAGTCGATACATGTTGAGGGAGCTTGTGGGGATTTCTTTAGTCGGGGATTTCTTTAGTTTAACTTACTAAAATAAAAGAACAGGACACACAAGAGCCTCGTGTAAAGTAGAAACGAATTTCATGTGTAAGTGTTGTATCCCAATCTTGTTTATAAGACTTGTATATTTGGGAGGAGTACAGTTATTTATTTTATATACTATCTAAATCATTCAGGAAAAAACTGAAACAACTGTTTGCAACTCCTTTCAAGTAATAGTTGTTGCTTGGAAAAGATTGAAAAATGAAAAGATACAGTGAAGAGTTTATCTAGTCTGAAATTCATGTAATCTTTTCCATCTGCAGTCTTCTTTAGTAACCAACATAGAAGACTATTGTTGGCCAATCAGCCATATTCTGAAGCTTTTGAATAATATTAAATAATGGATTTCTTTCTAGTTTTACACTCAAATTGCAAATTATTCCCTTAGCCACATGGTTGCTATATACCTGTTGTGAAAAACTTTAAAGTAACTAGCTTCATTTTTATATGCTTCTTTAAAAATTTTATGAATTGTCAGTTTGTTGTCGCAATTATCCACCTTGATTAGTAAACATTGGTTTAACCTTTGCATCATTTTATATTCACGTTCTATATGGAAATGAGATATTTCATTTTAATCAGTATTCATTGGTATTTTCAAGATGGTATTTTACTCAGTTTAGGTTGTCAAGTTATTAAGTGTCACACTGCTGCTCTGTCTGAAGATCCCAAATATTGTGAAGCTGAAGCTCCTTAGCATATCAAAACCTGTAATTTTTAATCATAACCTTGTAGATACGCATGGACACTCCATCTGGTATAAAAGATTCAATTCCCGCATGGATTAAGTTTGCAGTTCAGGCTCCGGGTGAAATCCCATACAGCGGCATTTATTATGATCCACCAGGGGAGGTACAATTCAACCTTATAATTTATCTTGCTTTTAACTATATTCTCTTTAATTACTCTGTTTTCTGAAAAAAAACCTTATTAAATGTCTATATTTTTGTTAGCTATGATCCATACTAATAATTTGTGAGTTGCTATACATTTTTGTATCTGCTAAGCAATGCTTGTTCACAGATGAGGGAGCCATCGCAGGTTGTGTCTGATATTTCAGAACATCTTACATTTATTTTGATTTCAATTTTCAAATGATTGCAGGAAAAATACATATTCAAGCATCCTCAACCAAAGAAACCAAAATCCCTTCGGATTTATGAGTCACATGTTGGAATGAGTAGTACGGTATGCTTCTTCCCCAACTCTTTTCTTTTGATTTTGATGAATTGGGATACTCAATATGTTATGGACTTCATTGGTCAAAATGTTATGAAAGAAAACACGAGAGAAAAAGGGCCCATTTCTATTATTAGATGTAGTTGTAACAACAATTGTTGTGTTGAAAGGACCTTAAGGACTATTGGAGTAGTAGCCTTGTTATGCATTCAGTAGTTGGAACCTTTTGGAATACTATTCCAAATTTTAACTCCTCAAGAAAGGTTATCTTTTCTGGAAGCCTTGTTCATAATTGTTCTTGTCCTTGACAAGCCCCAAGAAGGGTGACAACTTACTGGGTGTTTACGCTCTACTTAAAAGTTCATTGTTTTAGAGAATCAACTAAGATTACTGACCTAAGAATGATGTCATATTACCATGTATGTGAAGTGAGGCATTAGTCCAGATTCGGAATTTGTAAGTGGTGTTTAATACCAGATTGGGTAGCTGCATATTTTTCCTCACCCTAGCATGGAATTTTTTCTGCCCTGTAATGCCACAGTTGCAAGGGAAAAGAACATATCTGCTTTAAAAAGAAAGTCATTTTATTCTGTTGTGGTGAGTGGTATAACACTTCAGTGACTAATCTTAAATGATGATGATTCCACACCATTTGTGTTGCTAGCTTGTCTTACTTTCCATGAGGAATTTTTTCTGTTTTTGGTAATGAGGATTCAAATCATTCTAGATAAAAATTTAGCGAGGATTGTAGTTTAAATTAATATCTTCCTTTTAACTTAATGTTCTTTTCTTCTTTTGTATTCCTACCCATATTAAATTCAGGAACCCATAATCAACACATATGCCAACTTTAGAGATGAGGTTTTGCCTCGCATCAAAAGGCTTGGTTATAATGCTGTTCAGATAATGGCCATTCAAGAGCATTCGTATTATGCTAGTTTTGGGTATGCTTTATAACATAAACCTCATCAACGCTTTCTTCTATTTTCTTTTTGTTCAATAGATGCCCTGTTTGCATAGTGTTTTATTTTGTTAGTGTTAAAAGAATTGAAAATTCACTTTGATATGGTGCAGGTACCATGTCACTAATTTTTTTGCACCTAGTAGTCGATTTGGAACCCCTGATGACTTGAAGTCATTGATTGATAAAGCTCATGAATTAGGCTTACTTGTTCTCATGGATATTGTTCACAGGTAAGTACTTGATTTTGCATGAAATCGTTAAGACATGTCAAGAACCTGCCCTGATTACATTGTTGAACTGATGATTTGCATTATAGGATGTTAATCTGGTAGTAGAATGAAAGACGTGGTTGTGGTTGTTCATAGGGGAGAAGGATTAGGACACTGACTAGTTAGATCTATTCAGAAGTAGAGTGGGGCTTGCACGTCTGCCTGATAATTATTTTGTATACTTTTGATCCTTTACTTGAACTACTAACATTTGTCTATATACTGTATATGTTGTAAAGTCGATACAAAGAGAAGGTATGCGAGTCCCATTGTTACAACTTAAACTGCTTAACTAATTAATTCAATGTTCTTCTCTCTTTTGTTTAATAGAAGTGTAGATAATGAGTAAAGGATAATGCTATATATGTTTATAATTTTTTAAATTTAAATAATTGATTACAAGAAACATTTAATTGGAGACAATTATTTTTCAATTAAACTTTTCATGTTCCATTTGAATTTATTCAAAAGCTTTCATTTCTTACAATTCTTCAAATTCTTGTTCTTCTATCTCTTTTTTTTTAGTATTAAACGTTGTAATATTGGCATACACATATAGCTAACTATCATAATAACAGCCATTCATAATTATGAGTAATATGTTACAGAAGGCAACTAATAAGTATTAAATTTAATGATATATAAGTTGTTTTTAGATAAAATAATTAATTAGGATTTGGCTTAATGGATTGATTTTCTAACAATCTTTTTTATTTATGTTCTAATTTTATATAGAAAATTTTCATTTTCATGCTTCTATTTAAGCCCTTATTCTTTTATTTCTTTATTCATGCCCATATTCTCCTCTTTCTCTATTCATGTCAGCCATGAAATAGGATTAAAGAACCCAACTCTTTTTGTAAGATTATTTCTTTATTTTCTTCATAATCATTTTGTAATTAAAAAATTTCTATCTATTTTATTTTAAGCTTCTTAGATCCTGAACTTTTCTATCCTTTGTTGATTTTTAATTTTTTTTTTGTTCACATCTTATCATTTTTCTTCTTATGTTTAAGTGGTAAGAAGTCCATAAAAAATGAGTTATAAATTTCTTTAAAGAAAATAAATTGTTTTAATTGGAGAAGATGATTTTGTTTATTATGGTAATTTTTTTCCTTATTAAGTATTTCTTTCATAAATTGTAGTCCCTATTTTAGTTTAGAAATATTTTAGATATCTATATAAAATACTTTAATAATTTGTAAATAAATAATAAAATTTAAAGGTTTTTTAATAATATTTTATCTTGATAACTACAAAAGAAGAATAAGCATAAGCATAAGAGTAAACTAACTTATTGTGAAATTCTTTTAGATAAGAAACTTCATTAATAAATCAAATTTGTTTATATTTAAGTTGATTTATTTAGTAAAACTTTCCTTTTTATTATGCATATCATAAATTGTGTATTAGTTTAGAATGTTTTTAGAAGTATCTCAAGGGGATGACTAGTTTCTCTTGATTGATTTCTCAACTCCTATAATGTTTTACATTTAGGTAGTATGGATGAATTGTATTGCAACATGATTTCGTCTTCATCACATTTTACTACTATACCCCCCATTGAATAGTGTAAACTTTGTGATTATGAAGCTAGTCAAACACAGAATAATAGACACTTGGTTCCCCAAGGGCCACCCTAACAAGGAAGAGAAAAATAGACATACTAACATATGGTTTATTGGGATATAAAATATATTTAAATTTATTTATATACGATCACTTTGGAAAAAAATTGTTGGCAATTCTGTATGGTCAACTGAAAGTCGTGGGCGATCTTAGAAATTAGTCACATTCTAGTAAAAAATCTCAATGCTATATTTGAACTAAGTGATGTTGTTGATAGTGGACCTGGTGTCCAAGTGACCTACAAATGAAATCAATATTTTGGATTGGAATCGGTGGAGTACTACCTGATTGTTTCTACCCATAAATATATAAAAAGTAAAATTCCTATTTTTGAAGTATTTCTCTTATTATCGATTTCTGATTAAATTATTATAAGCTATCAATTTTCAATTAAAGGATACTTTTATTAGTCTATAATAGAAATCAAGTCTATTTTATTTTGTCCTGTATTTGTAATTAGTGTAAACCATGTCTTCTTGCATCATTTGGATTTCAAATATTCATGATCAAAACAAGATATTATACGTACCTTGTTTTGCAAGACTCATCGTGGTGTTAATAACTTGCTACTGTAGATACTTTGTTAAGTGTTGTTACTTGTCCCATGTAGCTGGATATAAATCTGAATTTAATGTAATAACCACTTCTTTCTTCTGCCCACTGTTTTAGATGTCACATCCTCCATAGTCAGATTTTCTTTCTTGTTTCTTGTCTTTTGATTTTAATGGCTTGTCTTTTATCAATTAAATGCAGCCATTCCTCAAACAATACCCTAGATGGACTGAACATGTTTGATGGAACTGATAGTCATTACTTTCACTCTGGGTCCCGAGGTTACCATTGGATGTGGGACTCCCGCCTTTTCAATTATGGAAGCTGGGAAGTATGTAATTTAATATGTAGTACATTAAATTATAATTGGTGTTCCATTTTTCTTTCCCTTAATGTTGATGTTTTCAGGATCTATTCTACTTGTTTGATTCAGGTATTAAGGTTTCTTCTTTCAAATGCAAGATGGTGGCTGGAAGAGTATAAGTTTGATGGGTTCAGATTTGATGGTGTTACTTCAATGATGTACACCCACCATGGATTGCAGGTATTCTTGAAACAGTTAATTGTTAAAGTCCTTGAACAAAGTGGGGAATTGATTTCTTGAATAGAAAGTATACAGCCATATATAGGCTATTACAAGTAGAAGTTTAAATTTGTAACTTTATCTAGATCTATCAAATCTAATCTAATCCCTTAAATTAAGAGATTTCAAACTTATTCTATATTGACTATATACAGCCTATCTATATCTCAATATAATCTAGTTACAGCTGTATAGTATCTTGAGAGGAATATTAGTCATAATATCCCACCAACACTCCCCCTCAAGCTGGTGAATAGATATTGATCATTCCCAACTTGCAACTAAGTTCTTCAAATCTAACTCTTGCAAGTGCCTTGGTAAAAACATCTGCAACTTGGCTGCTGGTGGTCACATAAGCAAGATCAATTAATCCAGATTCTACTTTCTCTTTGATGAAATGATGATCTATCTCCACATGCTTGGTTCTATCGTGATGTATAGGGTTCTTTGCAATCCCTATTGTGTCCATGTTATCACATCACACTTTCATTTGAGGCTCTATTGTGATTTGTAGTTCTGCTAGGAGCCTCTTGATCTATATTCCTTCACATATTCCAAGTGCCAAAGCTTTATACTCTGCTTCGGCATTGCTTCTTGCTCCTCTAAGTAACTAAGTTGCCCCACACAAAGGTGCAATAGCTTGTTGTGGACAACCCCTTTCTTAAAGGACAACCCCTTTCCAGGTGTCGTTTTCAAGTACAGGATTCTAAACACTTCCTCCATGTGTTCCTCTTGAGGATTGCTCATAAATTGACTAACCACACTGACAGGAAAACTGATATCTGGCAGAGCATGAGACAAATAAATCAAATTTTCCACTAGTCTTTGATATCTGCCTGTGTCCACTGGTGTACCACCCTCTTTAAAACTTAACTTATATGTTGTTCCATAGGTGTTTCTGCTTGCTTTGCTCCTAGCATTCCAGTTTCCTCTAAAAGATCAAGAGTATACTTCCTTTGAGACACTGAGATACCTTTCCTAGATTTGGCCACCTCCATTTCAAGGAAATATCTCAGCTTACCTATATCTTTGATTTCGAATTCTTGAGCCAAAGAATTCTTCAGCTCCTGTATACCTTCCCAATTATCACCTGTAATGATGATGTCATCAACATAGACAATAAGGATAGTTATCCTACCACTAGTTAAACGCTGAACAAATAGGGTGTGATCAGCCTGGCATTGATAGTAATTAAGATTCTTCTTTGCTCTTGCAAATCTTCCAAACCACGCCCTAGGTGACTGCTTCAGGCAGTACGGAGACTTTTTAAGTTTGCATACTATCTGAGGGTGGTTGTTTCCTCCTTATCCTAGTGGCAACTCCATATACACCTCCTCTTCAAGATTACCATTCAAGAACGCATTTTTGACATCAAGCTGATGTAGAGGTCAGTCTAGATTGGCAGCTAGTGACAATAGAATCTTAATTGTATTGAGTTTAGCTACCGGTGCAAATGTTTCCTGGTAGTCAATCCCATGTGTCTGTGTAAACCCCCTAGCCACAAGTCTTGCCTTATGCCTGTTAATACTTCCATCAGAAT
>JANITX010000004.1:53576554-53586858 GCA_027564395.1 Erythroxylum ulei
CCTCCATTTGGGATCCTTGATAGCCTCCTGAAAATTATGAGGTAATTTTTCAGTAGATAACTGAGCAACAAAGGTTTGAAAATGTGGAGATAACCTGTTATAAGAGACAAAGTTGCCGATTGGGTGCCCTGTACATGATCTTACTCCCTTCCTCAATGCTATAGGCCAACCAAACTCCTCAGAATTTGTAGCAGGTTCATATTCATGACCTTGCTCGGAAAGTATGATGGATTTCTCATGTTCAGTTTCACTTGCTGCTTGCTGATCATTTCCTTGTTTTGTTCCTTACTTCCTTGTGTAAAATCTGGTATAGTTTTCTGGTTTGTCCACCCTAGTTTCGGTATCCTTCTCATTATCGCATACACCATTTTCAGTGGAATTCTTATATGGTTGGGGGTTGGGATCATCTGTTACAGTGGGCTCAAAGGGTTGAGTGGCCTCTGAAGTGAAAGTATCAGGTCTGATTTGATCAAAGTCAGGTGCAGAAGGTGAAAGAGAAAGTATATTTTTCTGGGATAGTGTGTCTGGTGTGCCATCATTTACTGAAAACAGCCATTCACTCTCACAATTCTCCCCCTGAATGGGTGGTTTTGGTAATAGGGTTGATTTTCAAAAAAAGTTACACCCATTGTCACAAAGAACCGGTTAAGAGTAGGAGAAAAACCCTTGTAACCTTTTTGAGTAGAAGAATAGCCCAAAAAGATACACTTATGAGCTCGGGGTTCAAGTTTTCCAGCATGGTAATTATGAACAAAGCAACACAATCAAATACTTTGTGAGGTAGTTGATTAAGAAAGGGAACCGAGGGATAGGTTTCAAGTAATTTCTGTAAAGGTTTAAGGAAACCCAATGTTTTTGAAGGCATTCGAGTTATTAGATAAGCAGAAGTAAGAATAGCCTCTCCCCAAAAATAGTTTGGAACATTTGTAGTGAGCATAATAGACCTTGCAACCTCAAGTAAATGCCTATTTTTTTTTCTCTCAGATACAACATTTTGTTGTGGTGTATTGACACATGAAGTTTGGTGTATAATACCATTGGTCATAATAAACTGGTCAAAAGCTTGACTTGGGTATTCTTTCCCGTTGTCACTTCTAAAAATCTGAATTTTTACATGAAATTGACTCAATATAAAGGAGTAAAAGTCCTTAAAAATCTGAAAAACTTCTGCTTTATCTCTTATGAGATATACCCAAGTAAATCTCTTATGATCATCTATGAAAGTTACAATCCATTTGGCATTTTTCTTAGTTTTAATCCTTGATGGCCCCAGACATCACTATGTATGATAGAAAAAGGTTTAGTGGGTTCATAAGCACGAGGTAAGTAGGAATTTCTTGTGTGTTTAGAGAGTTGGCAAAATTCACACTGAAAAGATGAATCCTTGTTATTGGAAAAAGTTGGATATAATTGTTTCATGTAAGATAAATTAGGGTGGCCTAACCTATAGTGCCAAAGTGCAATTTTAGTGTTGGATGACAAAGTAGCATTTGCTTTACTGCCATTTGAGCTGTCAATATAATATAATCCATCAAACTCCCTAGCACTGTCAATCCTCTTCCCTGACTCCAAATCCTGGAAAACACACCCATTAGTGTAAAAGTTAGCTGTGCAATTATGCTCTTTAGTAAGTCCCTTCATAGACAACAGGTTGCAGTCCAGACCAGGTACATGAAGAACATCGGTTAAGATAAGTTTATCAACTATTATAACCGTTCCTATTCCTTCAACCTCAAGAACCTGTCCATTTGCTACCTTGATAGTTCTATGACCTTGACAAGACAGAATATCAACAAATAAAGATTTATCACAGGTCATATGGTCATTTGCCCCTGAATCGACAATACAAATACCACGATTTGGGGTTTTAACACCCAAGGCAGTGCGTGTGTTACCTGTATTCACCATATGACTTGTAGATATAACCTTTTCAGCTTTTAGATCATATGCTCAGAATTTTTTTAAGTAGGTTGACCTCCTCCTTGCTCACCGGTACATTTTCACCTTCTGCCTTGTCATTTCCAGCAGCTGCATAGCTTTTGCTCTCTGTTCTGGTTCTGTTTTTCAGATTGGGCGGCTTGCCATGGATCTTCCAGCAAGTATCTCTGGTATGCCCATTTTTCTGACAGTGTTCACACCAAAGCTTACTTGATTTTTTCTTTGATTCTGGTCCAATAGTTCCTTTGGCATCCATAACTAAGGATTCAGGAACCCCATTGTTGTTTAGAGTCCCATGAATTAGTTGTCTCCTGCTTGCTTCACACTTAACAAGATTAACTGCTCCTATGACTGTTGGAAGAGGAGTGGTAGCCATGATTCTGGCACGAACATCATCATAAACTGAGTTTAAGCCCAGCAAAAACTCATGCACTCATTCCCGTTCCACAATCCTCCTGTAGCAAGTCAAATGTTCATTGCACATCCATTGGTGAGGATCATAAAGATCCAATTGTTGCCATAGCTTCACCAATGTTGTGTGATATTGAGTCACTGTCTTCTCTCCTTGCTTGGTCTCTCTCAAAGGACTCTTAATTTGGAACAAAGCAGTAGTATTTTCGATAGTAGAATAAGTTTGTTTGGCGTTTTCCCAAATTTCTTTCGCAGATGTTGCTAAGATGAGCTACTTGCTGACTTCCAAGGTCATTGAGTTGATCAACTAGCTCATAACAAGGTTGTTTTCAGCCATCCAAGTCTGGTATTTTGGGTCTGACGGGTCGGACGCAGCAGGTGGCGTTGTGCTTAATTATTTTTCTTTCCCTCCCCCTCTTTTGAACATGAGCACCGAGAGGGACCATGGTAGATAATTATTCCCATTCAGTCTGTGACTGACTATGCTGGTTTGGGAGTTATCAGCACTGTTCTGGAGAGAGGATGGGTTCGATGCTGATGGAGCCACACCAGACGAGCCAGCGGTAGAGATCTCCTCTGACTCGACCTGCATGGCTCTGATCGACCCAAACGAACTCATTCTCGAGTGTTCTGCTATAGCTCTGATACCATGAACAAAGTGGGGAATTGATTTCTTGAATAGAAAGTATACAGCCATATATAGGCTATTACGAGTAGAAGTTTGAATTTGGAAAGTTATCCAGATCTATCTAATCTAATCCCTTATTAAGGGATTTTGAACTTATTCTATATTAACCATATACAGCCTATCTATATCTCAATATAATCTAGTTATAGCTGTATAGTATCTTGAGAGGAATATTAGTCACAATATCCCGCCGACAGTCCTTAATAATATAATTTGTTAGATGCATGGTATATACTTGGTTAGTGAATTTAACACAGGAAAAGATTGATTATGTGAGACAGCTTTTTATGTTGCAAATATCTTCATGTTTTCTTTTGTACTTATTTTGCTGGCATTCTTCTTTAGGTGGCTTTTACTGGGAATTACAACGAGTACTTTGGATATGCCACTGATGTCGATGCTTTAGTTTATCTGATGCTTGTTAATGATATGATTCATGGTCTCTTCCCCGAAGCTGTAGCCATTGGTGAAGATGTATGTTAATGTCATCTCAAGTAGTTATTGACATCTATATTCTCCTATCACTGTGATGAAGTGCCCAAGCTCTTTAGTGATGGATTTATTTATACTATGTTGCTTTATAGGTCAGTGGAATGCCAACATTCTGCATTCCTGTTCAAGATGGTGGCGTAGGATTTGATTACCGCCTTCACATGGCGATTGCTGACAAATGGATTGAAATTCTGAAGTATGGTCTTTAGGAAACCCATAAAACTTCAGTTTAATCTGCATTGTATATAGGCTTTGTTTAACATGTTGTTACTTATAGGAAGAGGGATGAAAACTGGAGGATGGGTGACATTGTACATACTCTTACTAACAGAAGGTGGTTGGAGAAGTGTGTTTCCTATGCTGAAAGTCATGATCAAGCTCTTGTTGGTGACAAAACTATCGCCTTCTGGTTGATGGACAAGGTGATATAAGCTAATTATGCACATTCTTCTTTATCTCTTAACATGGGCACTAAAAGCTATTTTTCTATATATGAGAATATCGTATACTATTTGTGAGAATAACTTGCCCTATAGTTATGATTGTGAGAGGTAAAATTATTGATCCATGTAAGCAAGTAATCTCTAATGTCTTATCAGTTGAACTCTTTTTGTTGGTATCTACGATAAAGCCAAACGTTTTACACTTAGATCACCTGTTGTCTATTTTATGGAGGATAACTTGGATTCAGATTTCTTCTTCAGTAGTCCCTGTGCCAATATTTTCGTCAAAATTCAAACTACTTATTTCTTTATTGTTGACTTTATAGTAAGAATCAATTGTCATGGCTTTATTTTCTAGAATTGATCTGCCAACCTAGATTGTTGATAGTTTGTTTCGTGCGCTGGACATAAATCATCTTATTCTTTGTCCTCTTTTCCAGGATATGTATGACTTTATGGCTCTTGATAGACCGTCAACACCTACTATAGATCGTGGAATTGCATTGCATAAGATGATCAGGCTCATCACTATGGCATTGGGTGGAGAAGGATATTTGAATTTTATGGGCAATGAATTTGGACACCCGGGTACAATTATGAGCTGATTTACTCTTTGATGGTTTAATTGATTATGTCATTGATTAAACATTGTTGAACTTATGGCTCGTAATAAACTGATATTTTCTTTCTCTATTTCCATTAATCAGAGTGGATTGATTTTCCAAGGGCTGACCAGCATCTTGCTGATGGAAAAGTTGTTCTTGGGAACAATTTTAGTTACGATAAATGTAGGCGACGATTTGATCTTGTAATCCTCTTCCCCAATTCTGATGATATTTTTGTTTTTATCAATTTCATCGCTGTCATTTGAATAAGCTTATACATGATTTCATCTTTGATTTTGTACTTTCTGTCACTTTCTCATACTTCATTTCTTCTTCGACGAATCTTTTTCTATTTTCTTGTTTCCTTTTTCCATCACGAACCAATTGGCTAAGGTCATTCTCATATTAGTCCTTTTAAACTCAACAAGGATAGTATGCCTCATGAAGGTAGCTTTTTGAGATTGATTTCCATGTGTTTCTGAAATATATTGGTTATGTAACCAGGGCGATGCAGATTACCTAAGATATCGTGGGATGCAAGAATTTGATCAGGCAATGCAACATCTTGAAGAAACCTATGGTGTAAGCAAGTGTATTCATTACTTGATATCCTTAAAATCATGGGTGTCCAATTTTCCGACTTGAACATGCATTTGATGCCTATTCCTCAAGCTTTTTTGTCATTGTTTGAAGGAATATAATGTCAAGAAATAATACCGTGGACAAAATTATTAACTAAATTTATAGTAGCTTAATCTTACACTGGACTCTTCTTTCTTTTGGTCACATGGAGACAAAAACTATTAGGATGCTAAGGTATTTTAATCATTAAATTTAGGCCATCTGTTTATCATAATAGAACAATACAATATTCTGTAATAAGATAATACAGTTTATTAAATAGTACTTAAAGCTGATGTTCAAATTATTCTTGTATTGATATATAATAATATTCTTATATTAATTACTTTCCCCTTGAAATGTTAAGTGAATGCTATTTATGTCCCACTTGCATATGAGCTCTGAATTTATGAATTCTTCTTATCATTTTTTATCTTTTCCATTTTTGACTTTTTTTTTCTTTTTTGTGGTAAATCCTAAAATTACCAAACCTAAAATTGATAGTAAAGGAAATAGCAGCATTTTAATGGGGGAACCCTGACAGAGTAGAGAGCAGAGGAAAATAGTTTTCGGAAAAGAAGAAAAAATAGATACAGTTTAGACAAAAATTAAAAAATATGAATAGAGGTAGTGGTATGAGCTGTGATAATATAACAAAATAGAGGTATCGTCGGAATAGAGGTAAGCTGTAAGTGCACTCTCATTTAGTTGTAGGAGGGTAAGACATAATACTAGTTCTATCTGAAAAAGAAAAAGCGAAGTTTTAGGAGTCTTGGCATCAAAACTTTGTACTCCTAAAGGGAATAGGTCTCAGGATCAAAACTTTGTATTCCTTAGGAGAATAGAGGATAAGTTTCCATAACCACAACTTGGTTATGATATTGTGTGCACGTGTGAAAAGTACAGACAGACGAAAGAAAAGAGGAGAATGTATACAGTTATTTAATGTAATTGGTCTGAAGTCTTCTTTCAAAGACACAATGACCACTAAGTCCTAGTTTATATTATTCGTTAGGCCTAATCTATCTATTAATCCTAGTAAGGAATACAATTCTATAATAAGATAATATAATATTATTAAATGACACCTAAATTATTACTCAAGATATTTCTGCTCCTAATGTTCTTATACTAAATCTCCATGATCTTCACTGGTACCTCATTTAAACTTAAGATATTGGTAGTGAAAAATATGGTTGGAAGGTGTTGATATCCCTTCATTTGGAAGGTGGTAGAAGTATATGGATAGGGTATCGTTTTATGATGTCAATTATTGCTCTGGACTAGATTTTCTATCTTTTGGTCAAACTTCAACTATGAACAAGCCCTTGAATCATTAGGTCAACATAATGAACATGCATAACAAGGTTTTAATTAACATAAGATATTGGTATTTAAATTATGTTTGCAGTGTTTTGATACCATCTTGTAAAGATGTTCGTCATTTATAATGTGTAATCATTGCATAAATGCACTTCCTGATCTCTATGGACTAAAATTCAGAGGTAACTAGTCCTTATAATATTGGCGCAATGCAGTTCATGACGTCTGATCACCAGTATATATCGCGGAAGGATGAAGGAGATCGGATTGTTGTCTTTGAGAGGGGAAATCTTGTTTTTGTCTTCAACTTTCACTGGACTAGTAGCTATTCAGACTACCGTGTTGGCTGCTTTAAACCAGGAAAATACAAGGTAACTTTTTGACCAAATCTATAAGGTTACCTACAAGCCTTGCTTTTGTTAATTTGCTTCGACTGGTTCTTGTAATACATTATGAATGGTACAAGCATCATGAAGAGTTTTTGTTAATCATGTCCCATTTTGTCTCTAAACACTGATGATTAACCATCTACCTATCTATTGTCCTAGATTGTCTTGGATTCAGATGATTCACTGTTTGGAGGATTTGGCAGGATTAATCACACCTCTGAGTTCTTTACCTCCGTAAGAAATCCACCTTGAAACTAAAGACCTTGATCTTGGATCTTCTAAGTTAAATTTTCTTCTGTGGGATTTTCTATCAATTGTGGAAATGATTTTCTGTGGGATTTTCTGTCAATTGTGGAAATGACATTATACTCCATTTCTTCTCTTTACAAGCAGGAAGGTTGGTACAATGACAGGCCACGTTCCTTCATGGTATATTCACCATGTAGGACAGCAGTAGTCTATGCTCTTGTGGACAATCCATCTGAACCTGTCAAGGAGTGACGATTATCTTACATGCTTCTGATGTAAGAGTGGCATGGGTTCCTTGCCAGAATTTCCATTTCCATTTCCAGATTTTGACCGTCTCCTGAAGGCAAACCAAAAAGGAACACGAGGTAACGGAAGATATAAAACTACATTGCAGAACCAAGAGGATTATAAGGAGTATCTAAACTCTTTGTAGGCATCTGTGTTGAAAGTTTCCCATGGCACCCTGTAAATGTTGTGATATTTTGCTAGCTAAATTATGGTTGTTACGGTAGATGCTGAACAATCATAGCTTCCTTCTGAAGTAGCATGCTTTACGACATTATTTAATCATCTTGCACTTCTAGACTTGATGACAAGATCATTGCAGTTGCTAGTTGATACGCTTTACCTCCAGACTTCTGGACTGGCATTGTAATATCATGTAAATTATGGAGCACTGAATAAAAATGCGGGTTATGTTTCTTAATGCTTTTTGAATTTTTGTTGGGTAACGCTATTCTCCTTGCATACGTAGGCTATATGTCACCTGATAGGGCTAACAGAAGCTTTCTCAAATTATCGTGGGTAAGAGTAACGAATAAAAATCATATGAACTTAAGAAAAAAATCACATCCTTGTACGTTTTACATAAAACATAGTATCATGATTAGGATGGTCTATTATGGCCACCAACTATAAAAACAACGCAAAACTGAATGCGCTAACAAATGTACAAACAAAAACTAAGATCAAGTGCTAAATAGCTATAGTTTCAGAAGCAGAAGCACGAGACAACTGGTGTAGAACACTGGTAGGAGACGAATTGGATGACCCGAGTCGCAAGGCCTCCGCAAGAGGTCCTCCCATGGAGGTCACTTGATGACTACTCCAATTGAGTTGTTGCTGCCCTCTTTCACTGCCTCTGGTGGAGGCCGTTTCCTCTCCATTTCCGGTGGACAGTTTCAGTGACACATCGGACAATGAGTTTCCAGGAATTGAAATTGATAGGCAGGTGGCAGAGTTCATCGAACTAGCATTAATTACGGCGTTTTCCGGCTCTTGAAGGGACCGTGGCCAGTCATCAAAAAAATGCCTCAGAATGTGGGCGTCTGATCTATTACCAATCTCATTTTGGGGTCCAAAGAGGCCATTGGTTTCAGGTTTGGAATCTGAAATACTGTCTTACACAAAAAGAGCGTATGGGTACCGTACTTCAAAAAGATATATTAACCCAAGAAGGAAACAAAGGAAAGCTTGTACAGAAATTTGCATAAAGCAAAAGAAACGCATATCTGCAGAAATTGTGGTTAGGACTAGTTTGTACAGAACCTTAGAATCTTTCATAAATTTGAGACAACATTGGCCACCATTTTACCGGGGTCCCTATTGTCGTACCATGATCTAATTGCCAATAAGATTCCAGATCAGTGAGCTTGTGTTCTACCATATCTTTACATATATGTAAAATTGGTTTTACCTGTGATTAAGGTGGTGAAGAAGATCAACAGAAGAAAAAGTGGTCCCACTAGCATTCCCTATGAGCGGTGCTGCATCAATCAGAGTAGAGGTGGTACTGAAAGCAGCACCACCCGAACCACCAATCCCACCTCCTAAAGCAGCTGCTGAAGAGGCGGTGGTGGGGATTTCCACAGGCTTTCTTGAACGGCTGCGGCCACGGTGCACGTGGCGCTCGCAATACTTCTGGCCGGCCACCACGTCCCTCGAGCACCTCCATTTCTTTCCGTCTGTTCTCCGACAACGTCCAGGCTCCGGATCCATTGCTACTCTTCCCCAGTAACCTATTTGTCAAAGAGCTCAAAACTTTCAACACCTAAATCTCCCAATCAGAAAACATGACTCCATTATCTTCAAAGACTTCCACAACTAATTAAACAGAAAAGAATCTCAGGTCAAAAAAGTACGTCATTTTCAGTTCGTCAAGAGAACTGTACCGACCAGTAGTTATGCAGAATAATAACAAGATTCGGTAGTAGAAACAGAAAATTTAACCATCCATTTTGATTTTTGCGAGGTCATGACTTCTAATAAGAGCAAGAAATGGCCAACTCAGAAACGCAATATGAAAAACAAAGCCTAGTGGGTATCAGGCATTAACGAAATATGAAGTACACAAATTAGTACTCACGGGCTGGTTCACAATGAGAGAATCGTCGAAGAGGCTGTTGTAAGAAATATGGAGGAGAGTAAAGAAGGCTCTTTTTGATTGGGTGAAGAAGTTCGGGAGGCACAGCTGCACCAGCCAGCATATATCTGTAGATCAGTGCCTGCAACTCCAGCTCTTGCCATTGAGCTAGGCTAAAGTAACTTCCCATCCCTAAGTAAAAGAAATCGTAGTAAAAGTGAGCTTAGAGGAGTAAAATGAATAAACTGAGGCGCTCAGGAAGGAGCCTTTCTGTAGCAGGAAGCATCCTTTTTGTTAGTTTGAAATGATTAAATGTGCAAGGAAAAGAAAGTTTACCAGGAAATCTGGCAGCTGTTGTTTTAGCTGTAGATATCGCTGACAAGTTACTGATTTTGCAGTTTGGGTCAGACGCAAACAAAGGGAGATACCCTGATGGTGGAGCTTCTTGCTCTTCTTGTCGTTGATAATGGGAATCAAGAAGTAGTTTTGACATCTTCGGAGGAGGATGTTGGTCTGACCGATTCTGGTTTCTACATTGCTTCAGATGCAAGTCCATTGGGTGGGAGTGTTTTGAGTTACGTTGCTTGGAATTTCAATATGCTCTGTTTGGCGTGTTGGGCTGTTTGTGAAGATAGAGTTTGTTAGAGCTTTTTGCAGAGGCTACTGTAGCTTCTTTTTATATCTTTGGCAGATGCTACCACAACACGAGATGGAGAGACTTGAGCTCTGACAAGAAAACCTGCAACGTTTGTTTGTGGCCAGTGGGGGGGGGGGGGGGGGCCC
>JANITX010000004.1:53655943-53669167 GCA_027564395.1 Erythroxylum ulei
AGAAATTGTTTTTCATAAATCATGATCCTCTGTGTATTTGTTAGTGTTATGATCATTTAATATTTAGTTGGTTATGTAAACTTATAAATTGAGTCATTTATGTTTTATACAAATATGTAAATTTAAAGTATATTGTCGATTTATTGGGGCCCTTTTTTTAATTTCGCCTAGGGCCTATAAAACTATAGGAACGGCCCTGACCCAGGCTAGCTCGGCTTGGTTCCCTTTGTAACATGTTGAACTTATTTCTTCTTAATTCATTTTCTATTGCAAAAAATAACTTAATCCTCTAGTTTAACAAGATTAATGAACAGTTGACATTCCTAATATAGTTGCAATATATAGTTATCACCTTTCCATATATATTATCCCCCACTCTAGGTTATTTTGGACGGTACTCCACCATTTAGACAACGAATTAAACCTGCTTTGAATATTTCAAGTCAACATTTAATATATAGTATAGTACACCATTCAAGCGTAGAATGTAATTTGGTCGTTCGTGGTTAATGCCTTTCACAAAGTCTTATCGCTTCGCGCTTTCATAAGTTAGCAACTCATCGACGTTTGACTTGTTCATCCTTTAACATGCCTACTCTGTGTAGTTGGTGTACCGAGTCTTGGCTAAGACTTGTTAAGTATTGAAGAATCAATAAGCACTCCCTTTCAGGTAAGTATTCATGCATTCTAAAACATGACATAAATAAATTTTGTTTTAGAGTCAACTTCTGAAGCATAGAGGTGATTAGGTATTATTCAATCGTATCTTTTAGCGTAGCAGGTAACAGGTATAACGTCCACTAATCCACCTCTTGCATAGGTTTACGTGGATTTTTTTTTATTTACTAAGTTTTATGTATTTAAGTTTTTATCTTAATTGGCCACTGCTCTATGGAATCGATCAAGCTCTAGATTATCTAATACTGTTGTTTTCTGTTTCTGTCAACAAATCTTACGTTCTGTTAATATAAAAAGGATGAGTAACATCGAAGAAGAGGAACAAATAAGGGCTTGCTTTTTTGAATGAAAATTAAGAAGAAAGCTTTGGGCGGAGGCGTAAACCAAAGCATTTTTCAGAACCCAAATACACTTTCTTCACAAGAAGAATAATGTATTTCTGAAAGGTTGACTTTACTCTTACTGAGTTTGTTACAGCATTTTTAATGTACCTGGTCCGTGGTCAACAAAGTTGAACAGAGTCTGGGGCAATCCAGTCAACTTCTGCAAGACCACAACATGTTCAGTAAGGGCAGAGAGCATTGAGGCGTGATTTTGGTGGAAGAAAAGACACCCATATCACACTTCATATGTAGGCAATTGTAACAGAAGAGTCGCCTCCTGCAGTCAACCAAGAAAAGGAAAAGAAAATCTGTGAACATTCTGTCTTTCTACTGAATTAACAAAGCATGTGTTTAGCCATAGTTAATGAGATCTTTCTCTAATGATGAGGCTTTACCTGTGTAAGATAATTAGACTTGGAGTTCTCTTGCTGGATGCCAACCTGAGAGCGCCGTACTGCAGAGAGAACCAAACTTAAAACAAATATATTCATTTATTATATAAAATAATATATTACAAAAGGCCAATCATAATGATGCCACTGTACAGTTGGCCCAACGCAAGATTCTTAAGAGTAGAGAGATACCAAGACAGTGATGTTGTGGAGATTTTCCCACACCATAAGTTTCTTTTTTGTTTTCTTACAATTTCCAATATATTTATTGTATATAAGAAAGTTGGATCTAAAACGACAAATCGAATAGTCCACGGTGACACCCTACCCTTATTAAATCAAAGTTTTATGGTGGAATTAGGTGGTAATCCAGGTAATAGTCCCATCTTTCTCTCTTAATATATGATTGGATTGGATTAAACAAATCAATAATACAGGCAGCAAGGTCGTGACCCCTGATGTGTGCTTTGATCACTAATCTTATGGTTGAGGTCCCACCTTAAGATTCCTATAGATCGTGACCGTTGGTTTAGTGGCAATTTTGTTAGAATTTAAGGCAAATTAATTAAGACGACTTGTCAAACGGCTGAAACGGTCCCCCACACATACAGGATACGAAAGCAAGGAAAAGGTTGAAAGCCATTAACTAGCGACAATATCGCTTTAGAATATCTAAAGTGCATCTTCACCTAATCCTACCAATTTTTGCTCGTTATAGTTTACATTCCACTTCATCAGTATTTATTATTAATTAGAAGTGATTTTTGTTATTCGTCAAATTCAGTAAAATTAGTAAAAATGAAATTATCAATAGAAACAAAAACTAAAACTAAACCATTTCCAGATCAATTTATAATAGAATTCGAAATTCAATTCATTTGAGAATTTTTAGATAAGAAAAACAACAACGATAACTTAATAAAAATTTCACTGAAATGTTAGATTTTAAAAAATCTAATAATATGCAAGTTCTTTTTGAATGACTTGTATGAAATATTCAAGAAAATACAAAAACAATAATAATAATAACCTTACTACACAAGATTCCTTATTGTTTTAGAGTTAAAAAAATGACATCAATTATATACAATTTTTTTTTTAGAGAACTATTTCTGTGACTCGAATATATGACCTTTTGGTCACGAAACAAAAATTAGTGATGAAATTGGATCTTTCAATGTAGTTGATACTTTGCTTACTTAAAAAATAAGTTGTCCACTTAAAATACAAGAGACAAATATTGGGAATGGCAATTGGGCAAGGAAAGAAAAGAAAAGATAGTTGCTTTGAAAGTGCCATATAGGAAAAGGCAGTGATATTTTTGTCAAAAGGGTTAGCTAAGCTGCTGCCACCTCCTCCTCCTCCCACTTTGCCTTTGCCATTACGATTCCTATTATCATTGGCCTGGATTTTGTGTAGGTGACCCTTCTTGTCCACGCCACACCCAAACGTTAATGTACAGCATCGAAATTGTGCAAACATATGCTTTAATTTTATACCAACTTTCTCTACACATGTTGCCCTGTAAAGTTTGTATCAGAGCTCTCTTTTGGGACGCCAACTTTCCATTTCCGTCATTCCATTCTTGTAGTTGAAGTTTATTTTTGTTCTGCAATTCCTCTGATTATACAGCTCATTGAGTCAACTCTAAGAGATGGGCATGAGTGCCTTCTGTTCTTTCCCTGCATTCTCATAGAATTTGCTTCATATATCCTGGCTGTTGCTGCTCATTTTCTCCAACTCATAATGACATGATGTTAAGGGAGAATTGTACCTAATAATTGACAAGCAGCATTTACGAGAAAACTACTAGTAGGTTTAACTATAAACTTCTAACGCTAGCCACCCTAAAAGCTTGTGCCTATGGTTCCATGGAAAACTGTTTATCATTATAGTTTTGCTGTTTCCTTACACGAAGAAACGTGCATATTTCGTCGGTCAGTGAACCTTTTAACCAAATTGTGTTCGAATTGCCAAAAAGTTAATGGCAACAATCTCATTATTGAAAATTGAAACGAAAACGAGGCAATGTTTCGTTTGTAACACTTTCTTACTCTTTCTTTTCCTGTCTTTGCTTACGTAAATAAGGAAATGTGGTTGGAGTCTGTAATCCCATTTATGTGAAACATCATACAAGGGATGGATGGAAATGCCTGTATGCCAACATTTTACAAGAAAATTGAGAACATTCCTGTCCTGAGAGGGCCATTGTCCTGGTGTTTTAAATGGCAGAGGCAGAGGAAAAAATAGAGATACGAAGTATACAAATATGTAAATAACGCGATTTGGAGTTCTTTAACTGAAAGTACAAATTCAAATTGAAGCCTTAACAAGCTGGATGATGATTATTTTGTGGGATTTTATTTTCTTGTGGGGTTTGTGATGTTACAATGTGTCATATGTGTGAGGAGGGTTTCAAAATTTTAAGGTCACATTGTATTCCTGAGAGGTTGAAGTCCACACCCCTTATCTTTAATCGGTGGTTTTTGGCTGTTGAGGTCATTCCATCAATTCCAATTTTCTAAATAGCCGTTTTATTAAATATCACTTTGGCTCAGTAAAAAGAGAGAGCCAAGCTGGCCTCATACTTTGAAAACTTTTTCTAAAGCCAGACCCCTTGTTTATAAGCAATTGCAACAGCAAAAGAAAAGAAAAGAAAAGAAAAGCAGCCCATCATAGCTATCAAAGCAAAAGCAAAAGAAAACAGAGAGAGAGAGAGAGATATACGGAGAGAGCACCAAGAGCGAACATAAACAGAGAATTTCAAAGAAGGGTTTCTGTGGAGCTTGGTGCAAAAAATGGAGCAACCACAGCAACAAAACCAACTACTGGTACAAACCTCAGGCAGTCTTAGCTTCAGCAGTCAAATGTCTAAAGAAGATGAAGAGATGTCAAGGTCTGCTCTTTCCACTTTTAGGGCCAAAGAGGAAGAGATTGAGAGGAAGAAGATGGAGGTTAGGGAGAAGGTCCAAGCCCAGTTGGGTCGTGTTGAGGAAGAAACCAGACGTTTGGCTACTATCCGTGAGGTGGGTTCACAAGCTTCCGTCTCAAAATCTTAGATTTCATTGTTTTATTGGGTAATTAGCTGAAATTTGTGAGATTTCCGGGTTCAAATATGAGAAAGTTTGAATCTTTTTTGTTTCTGCTCTGTTTTGTTTTTGTGTGGCTTCATTTTGTCAGGAAAATACAATTTTACAATATTAAAAAATTGAAAATGGAAGGAGCAATTTTTCTGTTCTTTCTGGAAATCTGTGGTCGCCACTCCTGCCAAAATTACCTGCAAGTCTTGGGTATGTTTTTAACAAGCAACTGATAACATTGAGGCCCTTTTCAGAGGCTTTTATATTTCACAACTCAAGTAAATGTTTCACACCCGGATCCTGGCAACCTATGGCACTGGATGGCTGATGTTAGTTTCGCTGAAGCCACTACCCATCATATAAAAGAAAAAGCTTTGTAATTTATTTCAGCTCAGCAAGTCTGTGCCTTCATGCCTTCGGTTCTAGTTTTCTCTACATATTTTGTGGATGGGCTTAACTTATTAGAGCTCTCAACCCAAAAGGTCTCTGTATTTTAGAAATCAAAGCTTTGTTCTTTGGCAAGTGATTCCTCCAGTTTTTACCAATTGTATTTTTGTTCTGCAGGAGCTAGAATCTTTAGCAGATCCCATGAGGAAAGAAGTTGCTGTGGTCAGGAAGAAGATTGATTCGGTGAACAAAGAACTAAAACCACTAGGGCATACTGTCCAAAAGAAGGTAAAAAATTTTGACTTTACCAAATCTTTGTGACAATAAACTGTATTATAATTGCAGGTATAGGTCCAAAAGATTAAATTTATTGTGCTAGAATGTGACAAAAACTGGACGGACCACTAAATATGGAATGTTTTTTGTCACAGGAGAAAGAGTACAAAGACGCTCTTGAGGCTTTCAACGAGAAGAACAGGGAAAAAGTGCAGCTCATAACCAAATTAATGGAGGTCAGTTTGTTTCTTTTCCGTATCTTGAATAGAACAGTTTCATTCATGGTAACTCGGACAAAGAAATGCTATAGTATGCAAATACCTTGGCTTGCTCATTACAGATTCACGCTCATTTTGTTAAAGATTGTCAGTGATGGCTGAGAAGTTAATTGTATATGTAAAATTGCATGCCAATTTAAAAATGAATTCTTCTTCTAATGATTTTTTCAATTTATGCATAAAATTAAACATTTCATCATTTCCTTTATTTGATCAGCTGGTGAGTGAAAGCGAGAGGTTGAGGCTGAAGAAGCTGGAGGAGCTGAGTAAGCACATCGAGACAATACACTGATGATAGCCTAGTGCTCTTTAACTGATTAGGCTTGTGTGATGTATTTAAAGTGACCTCTATATATTCACATATCAGTGTTTCATTTTCTTTTTTTTTCTTCTGGGTTTGGCGTATTTTATTCATGCTTGTTCTGTTAGAATTTGATGGTGTTCTAGCTCATTTAGGTGGGGGGAGACCCTTTAAACAGGTTTGTAACTAAATGTATCTTTGACTCTGCATTTTGTTCTTACACTTTCCTTTTGTCCAGCATTGTACTGTTTTCATTTTGGGATGAAGTCCTGGGACAAAAAAAGGTTCAATTTCATTAACAATTCATTTTGTATATCTTTGTTTGCCTGAAGATAATTAATGATGTAATCGATTGGGATATGGTAAATCAACAAATTGCAGTGAAGCTTTATGCTGTACTGACGTGCTCATGAGATTCTTCATTCTCGTTTATCATCAAGGTGGCATTTTTCCTGGGCTAAAGTTATCAACAATTCAGTACTATTTAGGCATAAGAAATTACTTACTATTGTCTCAACCATACACACACACGAGCCGAGGTCGATGTTGAAGTGTGGGGAACTTCAAATGTTTTTGGTCTGGCAAACCAAGAAAAGTGTCCCTTGGCCTCCTTAACTTTAACGCATCCGATGCTCTAAAGACTCTAAACCATCAAAAGAAAGAGTAATAACCACGCTCTTAGCTCACCAAAGTTTCGTGGAAGCCGATATGTAAAAGTTATAGAAGGAACAAGAGATATAGGGAAGGGTCTGCTGGAAACACTCTGTTTCTATCATTCTCGGTAGAACTCTTGATGAATCATTCATTTGACTGCTATCTTATTCATTTTACTCTTTTGATGAGGTTGTCATAACTCTCTTATAATGAAAGAATACTCCGTGGATGCCTAATTGAAACTACCCTCAAACGAGGGTCTAATTATAGCAACTTAATGCAGAATTGACTGTGATTAAAGAACTAAAATGCGTGCACACCAAAATGATGTTGTCGTGGGTGGGACGTGGTCTGGCAACTAATCACATTAAAAGCTCCAATCCCCTTCTGTAGTAGATAGCTTACCAAATCCCAATTTTCTTAATTCGTGTCTATTTGTTAATGCAGCTGTCCAGGCTTCTTAAAACGTCAAGCAAAAGAGCCTTTCGGACATTTCACGTTGAGGATAGATGGATGAATGGGTAGTTAGAGAGAGAGAATCGAATGGTAGATCTAGATCTTACAAGGTTGATGAAAACCCAGTGTAAAAGAAGGCACTTCTTTTGGTTTAATGTGAAGACAAAATCCTAAAAGCTTTTGCCACCCGGCAATCATATACAAGAACCATGTCACTTCCACTTCTTTGTGGGGAAGCACAAGCCAGACCACATCATTTAACACCCTCCAATACGTACTGAAGCATACAAATTAGTTGTTTCTGTGGCCAGAAAAGATCCAGTCTTGTGCATACCACCAAGCGGATTCAGACATAAGTGTATAGAATCTTTCGCTTGAAACCATCAACCTTTCCTTTTTGTTGGGTTCGACCAAGAGGCTGAATAGTTTTAGTAGGAGGGACGGCTGTTTGAATTCGTTCACGTGTGAAGAAGAATCACTGATACTGGATTATTTCTCTTTTGTCAGATCCATTTGTTGTAATCGCAGTTATCTTTTACTGTTATTTTTCCTTTGTTTCTATATGCTCTAAGAAGGGAGATAAATTTGTGCGCTGTTTTGTACGTTGACACGGAAACGATTCATCAATCTTCAATTGGGAGCCATATATATTATATAGCTAGAAAACCCAAACTTCTATCTCAAAGTCAGGGGTCGATGATGTTCACCATTTCCAACCACTCAATCCAACATTGGAATTTGGATGACTTGGTAGAGTGACCAATTGTCAAGAAACAGGCCCTTGTCAGCTGCCTTTTCCTCCCAACGAAATTATTTTCGATCACCTTGTCCTATGCTTCCGAAATGAGCTGAATTGTCAAATTACACAAAATCAAAACATGGTATGATTCCAATAGCGACCTTCCAATGTTTTAGTCTTCTACAAAAATGTCCTCTACATAATGTCTATCCATTCTCCTTTTCTAAGCAAATTCCACGTTTTCCGCCATTGAGATCGTCTTAATGTCTGCTGGGGATGTCACTGCCAAGCCTCAATTGGTCAGTTCGAGGTGGGGTCTCGCGTGTGACTATGAAAACTTCTAATATCATCTTCATTTTGAAACCCTTTATGATTTGACTATTCTTACATTCCTGTTGTGTTTTAAATATAGAATTCAGGGGCTTAAAATAGATCGTCCGTTAATATTTAAATTGTCAATATAACAATGTAATTAAAAAATATTTTCCAATACATTTTGGTAAAATTATATTTTAATTGTTGACAAAATATTGAAAAAGGGAATCTATTTCTCTAATTATTAAACCGTAGAAATTATCCTTTTCATCTCCCAGTTCCCTTTAGCAGACACGAAGGCCTTGACAAAAGCTTACAGAACATTTTGAAATTGACTAATGAAGCTCGTATTTGGGTCCATCTCGAAGAAAAAGCAAACATTGCACAACAAGAGTCGGGCTCTTCTGTTAATGTTCATCCGCCTGAATAAGCAAGCAGGTCAGAATCACATTTGGAGTTGGTCTGTTATCGTCACTCTAGCTAGTTCAGGATCAATTCTACATTTCTTGCATAATTGGGTGTGTACAAAAAAATCCAAGAAAAATGTTCAATGCACTAGGACTAGGCTCGTCTTTTACTAAACAACATTAGCTTTATTTAATCCACTTTGGTCGAGTAGATGCGTGAATGATGTGCCAAGGACAAGGTGAACGACATGGAGGGACATTCCTAGCTTAGTCCCAAAAGACATGCAGCGACAAGACGCCCTCATGACTCAAGTGGTCAATTGCTATTTCTTGAACTATATGTGTGTTTCATCACATAACGTACAAGCTAACATAAAGGAGAATCTATCCACCCATATTCTTTATCTCTGGGTGCCATTATTTTGGTTTTAATACGAAGCACCTCACGACTAGATGAAAAGAATGCAGGGCAGAGGAAGAGCATGCTTTTGTGTCATTTTCAGATTTTCGTACTACATGTGGATTTGGATGTCCCCTGTAATAGCGACCTAGTCAATTGCTACATAGATCCGCATATGAATTCGTGCACCTATTTCATGTTTGTCAAGGAAACATTAGGAAAAATGTGTTGAACTAGTGCCAAAAGAAATTTAAAAAAACCCTTAGCCGTTATCTGTTTCGTTGTTCAATCGGATGTAGCGAGTTATTACATTACCATGATAGACCAATGTTTCTTACCTTTTAACATTGTAAAAATGGATTTCCTCCTTGTGATTTGTGAAACCATAAACAAAATCATTACATCTTACTTTTATGCTTAATCTTAATCAAATATGTATAAATCCAATATAATATACTGTATTAATTCTTAAATGATTAAGAAGGAAACTCCACTGAAAAATAGGAAGGACCTTTAGGCATCAGATTTAATTGAAAAAGAGGATCTGAGACTGTACCTTTAGCTTGACTATCAATGTCTTGGATTCTACACCTACAAATTGATAGCTACCAAATGTAGATGGAACGAAAACTTGTAGCATGTTTAGTAAGTCCCCAACACATTAACTCCAATAAGGACAAAAACTTCTAAGAGCTTTATGATTTGATCTATTAAAAGCACAATTCCAAATTTTTCTAAAAATTAAATAATTTTTTATTTTGACCATCAAGCAAATGCCACGCATAGGATCCTATATGCTCATCCATACCAACCCCGGATGAGTAAAACAGAGAAGAAGTCGAAGACAGACGGTATCTAAATGTAGCAACTTTGAAGACGACATTGCAGAAACTAACTAGGCATCCAATGCTGAAAGTGCCAGGTCAGAGAGTGGAACACAGTAGCTTTTTTGACCGAAGAGAGTAGGTAAAGAGGGACTGACACGTGGAAGCAGCGCGATGAAATCGGCCAACGGGAACATACCTGGATGCACCGAATGACGGATTATTGTCCTCTCTTATTTGTCTTCTTCAATAGAGTTAAACTGACAAAGGGTGCTCGCTGCTTGTACAGTTGTTGTAACTGTTGTATTATATTAAGGTATTAATATAATCACATACTTTCCACTCCACATCTCGGTGTAATTCAATCAATGGATAACGAAAGGATCCAATTGCTCTGCAATGTTTATATTAAGTATGGTGCTTGCTGACCCTCGGAAGTATACAAGAATGGGAAGCTACAATTGAGCAGGCAAAAGTGTAAAGGTAAGATAATAATGATTTTGATGTGTCTCTTAGGATTATTAACCAATTCCTTGTGAACAGAATGAATGATTATTAATTAATCGAGCACATGTTGTATCCAAAATGAGAAGATTGAAACATGGATAGTGTTGACAAGACAATTTTGGAGAATCGACACCTAGCCCACTTCCCTTCATCAACCAGCAATTAGAATAAAATAATAATGTTTCCATTTCTCTTCCTCTTCGTGTTGTTCTCTCTTTTGATGACAGCTTGCGGAGAGAGGATCACCGAATCCCAAGCCCAATGTATTATTCATTTATGTCCCCTTCATAATCGACAATACCCGTCTAGTTAATGACTGATTGTACCTGCACCCCTCAATTATTATGGACGTTCTTTTGCCACCTTTTAGAGTCTACAAGTCAAGCAACAAACATGCATGGTCCTCGATGGCCATACGTTAGGAAAGGCCTATATTTCAGTGAAAACATTTGAGACTTTAGATACAATACAATTGCCCATTTCTAATTATCCTTTACTAGCTCAGAGTTTTTTCTTTTTAATTCTAAAGTAAATACACTACACGATCTGCAATTATATGGGCATATCAGAAAGAGACGCGCAGTCCAGACAAAACAAATTGCTGCTGAGAAACTCCAATACAAGTTATCAATACCGAGGGGCAGAATTCATTTTACAACGTACACGACATCATATGTAGGCTGAAAAAGTTTCAAGTGAGCAGTTGAAGCTTCAGAACTGCACAACTTTCACATCCCTTGTGCAGAAGGACACAACAAGAGAGTAGAAAGGAACACGGTTTTATCTTTGCTTGGGATAGAACTGGGAGATTAGGTAAAGCACTACATGGATTCTGTGGGAGAATCTTTGTGCCAACTCTAAAGCGACTATAATGATTACTTGTTGTCTATTGTAGGAACTAGCGGAGAAGATGTTATAATTGGAGCAACCCCGGAACCCCCTAGTGTTATATCCCTTTCAACATGCCAACCAAGGTTATATACGATGTGTTACTTTTTGGAACACCGACCAAGTTAAGATGAAGACAGCCTCTTCCCGGTAACGCAGCTTTTACGCTATGATGTCCAAAATCTTATTAGCTAATCTAAATCATACCCTACGATGATCATACATTTTCCCCTTCCAATTTGAAATCTCGAAGGAATACCTTCTGAAGATACATTTAAACATGACCATTTAAGGCTGAACAAATTATGGATAACGTTTGCAGGATTAGGTTCATACTTAAAAGTGTAAGTGGAGAAAGTTAGCAATGAGGCATTCAAGTGGTTGCATAAATATCAAAAGTACTTTCGGCGCAAAGATTATATACCCATATGATTATTTTTTCCTTTTAGGGGGTGAAAAGATAAGAAAGAGCCCCACACATAAATGATAATCAGTAATTTGGAAATCTAAGCTCCACTGTTCATTATTCTTAGCACCAAATTTGAGGGATTTTGATAATAAAATCACACATGAGAGACACCAATGTCTTACCGCTTAACCCAAGATTCTCATTGTTGTATTGCAAAAACATGATGAGAATCCTGGAGCATATAAGGCCAATTTAACAGTCTTTTTAACTTTGTTGTACTTATGCTATTACAAACTTGGAGTACTGTCCACAGAGAAATGAATGGAAGTTGGCAAAACGATAACAATAAAAACAAGAGACGTGAAATTTGTAGGAACCAACAGTTTTATCTTATTGATTCATGCACTTTTTGCTTTTGTTGCCTTTATCTTGAGCCTGGTAAAATTTAGCTACAAGAACAAATTTCCACTCAAACCAAGTAACAACGCTTACTTAGTGCAGGAACAGAAGTGAGGGAGTAAACTTTCAGATGTAACAGTCAAGTCCAATTGACTCATCAACTTTTTCTTATTTTGCTTCTGAAGAACCGAAAAGTATCCCCACGCGAGCTGATTAATTTTATAATAATCACCTTCTTAGGGAGATGAAAAATCCAGCCTCGTTCCTTTTGGCTGCTAATATATAATATTGTTGCTTGAACTCTAAATCACTACGGTATGGATAACAGACTTCTACTGTATTTTTCCTCCCAGGTGCACCACAGCTAAAAATTCATAATTAGTTTTGGCACTCACTCAGGGACATAATACCACCGGCACCTTCTTGTTTTTAAGAGGATCAATTGACGTTTGTAATGTGCTGCTCTCTTTTTTGCATTAAGAATATTGCTTTTTTTTATAATACTATATTTTCTAATTTATTATTTTTTAAATACATATTATGTATTTCAAATACGCAAACTAATAGTTCAAATTCAACTTCGAATTAGGCTAGATCAACTGGTATTAACATATTTGTTAGAACGAGGTGTTTTTCTTTTAAAAGTAAAGGATTTCATTAATAAAATATTATATACAATCTATAATATCCCAAAGATATAGTATAATGCAAAAGGTTAGTTATAAAAAAAAGACGTTCTTGGTTTTCAATCTAGTTCCATTTGGTCTAGTATAGTGCTCATTTCCTCTTCATAGTTGTAAGCTTATCAGCGATACCTCTAACTAGCAGTATTAGTCGAATTTGAAGGGTGATCTCTTGAAACACCAGCTCTTCACTTTTGCTTTGTTGTCTAAAAACTCTACAATTTCTTTCTGCCAGATGTGGCAAGTCATAAAGGCTCAACTATCCTTGAGTGCTTTGTAATTCGCATGACTTTCTATCTTAATTTTCACCAACCAGTTGATCGTTTCCTCTCATATATTTGTTATTCTGTTGATATTCAATAGCCCAGATTTTCCAACTCAACATTTCAAAGTTCACACTATTGGGAAATTGAGTCAGAATCCGATCCCGACCGCAGCAAAATAATTACGAAACTTTTTCGTAATATTTGATTTCCCGAAAATCAAGATTTCTTAATTCTATAAAATGATTAATATAAATTATAATAAAGAGAAAACTTAATTCGTATCTTATTCTGAAGCTTGATCTTTTTTTGTCGCATCCCTCGACCCATTTCCAAAATAGATCCGTCTCAATTACCATAACCGCACAAATGTTCAGCCTCTAATGATATTCATATAATGAGTTGAGAGAACTCTCTAACGCTTACAAAGAGGATTAAGCAAGAAGTGCTAGCTTCATCGAGCTTAAGCCTATTTATACTAGGTTTTGGACGTTTTAGTAATTTA
>JANITX010000004.1:53698361-53708873 GCA_027564395.1 Erythroxylum ulei
ACTTCAACACCAAGAAAGTATGTCAATAGACCAAGATCTTTGAGAGAGAAACGGTTTTTAATTATTAAATAATAAAAAATAAAAAATACTGTAAAAAAATGCCTACAATAAAAAAATTAAAAATATGGTATGCCACGCAATAATTAGTATTACTGGATGCCAATCTTTGTAGGTGATAGGACATCAAATTTGATCGAGTCCGGCCTCATCATGGCTCAAATTGACCAAGCCATAGCCATAGGTTACTTCAAAAATAATATCGTTTTTGAAATTTAAAAAATATATGTATATATGATGAGTCGGTGACAGGCCACTATAAAGTATAACCTGATGATGGACCGACCCGGTCCATTAATATTCCTAATAATTAAGATTAAACCTTCAATTATCTGGAAATATTCACTTGGGTTTATTTTTGTTGGTTATGGTTATGCCATGTAGTCTCCATCAAGTCACCTTCTGACTACTGCACTGACAACTAGGTTGCTTTTCACTCTTAACTTTACAATTAAATTGGAGCATTGAGATTTGAGAGATGATAAGACTGGAAGCAAGAGAGGGGTTAATTGTAGTTATTTAAATACGTGCGGTGACATCTCATTAATTAGACGTAACATACATACATGTGATATACCTTAATTTTTATGCACGGGTAAAGACAAGTTTGTTTTTGTCTATTAGAAGAAGCATTTAATGCTTTATTATCCTAGACGAAGACTCCAACTGAAAGGACAAGAAAGACAGATGTTTGTTTTCATTTCTTTCACGCAAGTGTTGCCTGCACCGTTGTATAATCGGTCTGAAACTGGACCGCTACTGATACATGACACGAAGGCTCAAACACCAAACAAACACATTCTCATTTTAACAGGACCAAACTCTGTCAAATTTCATTTCATGGCCCCCCACCTCAATCCCAGAAGAACTATTGGCAGGTGGCCCATAAATCACCACCCTTCTCAGGTTTCAGTGAAAACATATCAGCTTTTAAAACTATTCATTTTGAAAATGAAAATTTAAAACTATTCTGATGAGGATGTGTGGTTGAGTTGGGTTTGCTTTAAAGACCATGATTCGGTCTGCTGCGGTAACAGCTTTTCACAGAGGAGACACAAAATTGAAAGACAAAAGTGCAAGTAAATGAAACGAGGATCAAAAGGCGCGTGCGTCAAGAGGACCATCCGGTCTGAGTCAATCGGCCTCTGTTTCATAGTCCTCACGCGGGGTCGTTTCAGTTTCTTTTTTTTTTTTTTATTTTACCTTTTGTCGTTTTGCATTTCTCGTTTACCACGTCTTCCTTAGTAACCTACTATTTTGTATAATTATTTTTGTATGTGAAAATGGAAGAGATGGCCCACATGTACAAAATGTAGCTGCAATATCTAATGCATTGATCTCGTTTATTCGAGTTTAGATCTCTTGTCTAATATTATGGTGTCTTATTGTGTTCAATAAATCTCAGTCGTTTATTTATGTGAATCCCATGCGGGGCTCACGTAGAATCTACAAAATAAATGACTGAGATTTTATGAGACAGAATAAGACAGAGTAAAACTGAACAGAAGATCTGGTCTCCGTTTATTGACCCTATTAAATTACTTATGCATGACTTTATTAACTTTGTTCCACTCCAAGCGTGCTAATTGCTCACACTAGTTTACAGCTGTAAAGCTATCCATCAAAGTGAACGGGACTGCGAAAGTAACCACAAGATTAAAAAAAATAAGATGCAAAGGGTATTGGAATTTAATTAATTTGTGATACTCAACTCATTAACAAAATAAAAAGGGCAACCAGGCCTGTCAAATTTTGAATACTACTCAAAATTCAATATCTTTAGGGAAAAAAGTAAGACTCTGGTACATCAGAAGCGAGCTCTGACCAATCAATCCTGAGAGTTAGTACTGCCTGTCCCATGTAATGCCGTAATTATGGTTAATATTAAGTAATCTGATTGAAGTGAAGGTACTGTACAATCGAAACTATAATTGTCAGATCTCTTATTTCTTTGTGTCTATTATATTATAATCAGTTGGCTTGGCACCACCTTGCCTCGTAATACTAAAACCCCAGATTTGAATTAGGAAGTCTCCTCATTCCTTCCCCTCTTTTATCTCATCTAGTGCTACTATATCTGTACCCAACTCCTTCAATTCCAGTCTCCTCCTAGATATCCAGTTTCAAAAGTTGAAACCTCTTCAACTCCTTCATGCATTATTATGGTGCTGAATCTAATTTTCTGAAAGATCATTTTTATGTTTTTATCATCAAGAATCAAAAGTGAAGCTGTACTCTAATGATGGCTCAAAAGCACTTGTTGCACGAGCTCTTGCAAGAGGATCAAGAACCCTTTTTTCTCAAAGATTACATTGCTGACAGGCTCAAAACAACATCTTCCATAACGAGCTTACAAGTCAAGAAGCCAAAGTCCGTCTCTCAAAACTCCCACTTCAATCACATGTTCTGTAAAAACGCTTGCGTTTTCTCGTTTACCAACTCTCCAGACACCAGAAAATCGCCTCTCTTTGAGTTTCAGTCTCCATCCAGGAACCCCTGCAAAAGTCCCAATGCAATTTTCCTTAACATTCCCGCAAGAACGGCGGCTCTTTTACTGGAAGCCGCTCTTAGGATCCAGAAACAATCTTCACCTTCACAGAAAGCCAGAACTCAGAACAAAAACAATGGCTTTGGTTTATTTGGGTCCATATTCAAGGCACTAAAGAATCGTAATAAGGCACGCAAGAGGGAAATCAGTGGCGAAGGCGTCAATGTTTCGGTGAAGGATATACTGAAGTGGGATCCTCCCGTTGGCCGTAAAAAATTGTCCAAAGCTAAAAATGAGAATCTAGTACAAGAGTCCACTAAGGTTGGTGTTAATGTCAAAAGTGCTTCTGATTTAGGTGCTTGTGAAACGAGCTTCTCTTGCTCTTTCAATAGAAGGCCTAGTAGTGCAGTTTGGTCGGAGAGTAACGAAGATAAATCCTTGGATTTGGATTTGGAGACATCATCTAGCAGTAATGATCAGCTCGATGAAGACGAGGAATTGGTAAGAAATGTCGAGTTCATCAGCAAAGATGGCGTTTCCAAATTTGTTTCTTACGATAATCACTTCTGCGAAAGCCCTTTCCATTTTGTGCTTCGACGAAGCCATTCTCCTGGTCGTCCGACGCCGGAATTCTCATCACCGGTTGCTTCTCCATGTCATATAAGATTAGAGGTATGTCTAAATTACGTCTTAGTTTAATAAAAGCTAGTGTATTTTGATCGCATTGAGCATGTTAACACAACTTCGATTACTGAACGAGTTCACTCGCGAGTCAGGTGAGCGAGTTTGACATGCTTGATTTGCCGACAATTCATAAGTGTAGTTGGAATGTTTTTCCTGTTATTGACAACTAAAGGCCTCCAACATCTCCCATTTTGTTCCAAGATCCAGAAGTCTTTTACCATGAAAACTACTTTGCATGTTTACATGTGTACTTTGTAATCATGCAAATCTTTATTTTAGTGGAAAATAATTTTACTAGAGAAAGGACAAGTCCCTTTTTGTTTTTTCTACGAGCTATAAACAAAATTTCAATTTCAGTTTCAGTTTCAGTTCAACAATCTGACCAATTATCTATGGCATAAAGCCACAATCACGGAATGTTAACCAATAATTTCGTGATTAAGACTAAGGAAATTATTTTATAATAGGGAGAAGACAACAAAGAAGTGGAAAGCTTAAAGAAATACCATGTCCAGAACCAGGATACTATTGGAGTTGGAGGAGAGGAGGATACAGAACAGTGTAGTCCTGTTTCTGTATTGGACCCCACTTTTGATGTTGATGACGATGTACATGACGATCAGAGCGAGGACGGTGGTTTTGAGCTTGAGCGCGGCTATGCAATCGTACAAAGTATGTGCACCCCATGTTCATGTACAGCCTCTTTCGAAATGATTATCTTTAGCTGTGCATTTTCAACTTCAGTAGTACAACTTATAGCGATGTTACTACCTGTTAGAAAGGGCGTATATCTAAGTGTTCATGTATGGAGTGTCATGACCAGTGATCACATCAAATCTCTGTGGGTTCCATTTCCAAAGTTTAGACTTGGATTGGGTAGAGTAGGCCAAGGTTTGTTAATGAGCCCTCTGTTTGTCATTGATTGCTTCATATGTGTGGCCCACACTCGTTTAATGTTAGGTGGGGTGGGGTTGGGAAGGGGTTATTCGACATGATTCCAGCAACTTGATCTTTTCAGATTTTTGTATAGATTGATGTTTCAAGTTCTTGGAGTTTGCCGGTGACTTAAATTGGTGGAACCCATATCGGTTATGATTTTATTCTTGAAATGCTTTAATTAAAGAGCTGCTGCGGTATAATAATTTCCAGCTGATGCTTCTTATAGAACTTGAGGTTCTTCGGCAGTCTAAAATAATTTTCTCAAAGTAGACAAGACGACTGATGATTTAAATTACCATCAGATCAGAACTTATGATTGTGGGTGGTTGACCTGATCAGTTTTATGGTGGAACTGGAATGTACCATTTGCTTTTCTTGGTTCCTTGGCAGTGATTGAACTGCTGTCTTGGCTATTACACGTTAAATAATTCCTCTCTGATAGTAGCTTAAGTTTGGTGGATCCTATTAAATTATCTGCTCTGCTGGGTGTTGAGAAGAAATGGTTTAGGTTAAATTTACTTGGCAATATTTAATGTCAACGTTTTTGTGTGTAGGAAGTTAGGAACTGAACGCGCCTTTGTGCTTGGTCTTTCTCAAGTTACCATTCATCGAAAGTCATGGTTTTTAATGATACTTCAAGTTTAGATGCCGCAGAAATCTACTAGATTTTACATTGAAGTTCTTCTTGTTTATGGCCTCTGTTTCAGTGCATTTTTCATTTAAAAGTTGCATGGCCCACACATCTAGGTTGTTGATTGGTTAGAGATGATCCAGCAAGTTGCTTTCTTTAACTGCGAATACTGATGTTTAGTCTCATTTGTCATTTATAGGAGCAGGACAAGAACTGCTGCGAAAGCTCCGTCGGTTCCAGAAATTGGCAGAATTGGATCCTGTTGAACTTGAAAAGAGAATGCTAGGGCAAGAACAAGAAGATGATGACGACAATGAAAATGACAATGACAATGACTTCCATGATCTAGACGAAGCAGCGGAATCTGAAAGCGATGGATTAGTACCATCCGTTGTGGAAAATGAGATTGACAAGATCATCTTAGAACAACTAGGCGAATCTGCTACAAAAATCCCAAGACACATGAAAAAACTGGTTTCAGACCTAGTGGAGTCGGAAAAAGAAGAGCAGAGCTGTTACAGCGACGCGGAAGAAGTGACACGGAGAAGGGTCTGCAAGCGGTTGGAGTCATGGAAGGAGGTGCAGTCTAACACCATTGACATGATGGTGGAACGAGATTTCAATATAGATTATGATAAGTGGAAGAGGCACCAAGAGCAAGTGGGAGAGGCAGCTTTAGAAATCGAACTTGGTATCTTAGGATTGTTGGTGGAGGAGTTGACTGAAGAACTTCTTCGTTTGAATGGGATCTAACAGGGGGACATTTTTGGAGCTACAAGAATGATAGACATTATTGAAGATTAACCTTGGGTTAATGTTCTTTCATTTCTTTGTTTCTTCTTTTGCTGGGGATCGAGTATTATATTAATTTAGAGGAGTACAGACTAACATCTACTATGAAGGGTAAAATCTTGTAGAAAGAAGATCCAAAGACTAGACTGTAGTATGCTGTGTCATGTATATGCAAGAGAAATAAAGGAAGGTGAATGTATCCCTAGTAAAATCGGAACCCACATGTACATTTCCTGGCCCTTAGCATAATATTATATGATTTCCTACTCTTTTCTCTGTTTTTCCCTTTTCTCCCTGCTTGTCTTTTTCCTGCTGTCATAGACCTACGTAGGAGAGGACCTGCCTCTGATCTGAATTCAAACGTCGGATTTGGCTGCCTCCAATACCTGATAAGGCTTTTTCTTTCTTGTCAAATTTTCCTGCTAGACCTAATCCTAAAGCTGTGGCAGGAGATGATTCCAAGTTTCTCATATCTAATCACAAGATCCTTAAAAGAAGCGAGTGTAGAGCATACTTATTTTTATAACATTACTCAAGACTTAAGCTTTTAGGAGAGGGAGAACTTAGAGAGAATGGAAAACACACAAACTAATAATCATTGAAATCAAACTTTGAACTTCTGTCTGCTTACAATGGAAGAGGAACCTTACTTTTATAGGTGAAGCAATGATAGAAAAGTAAAACACTCAAAAACATACTAATTACACAAGATCCTCAAAAGAAGCGAGTGTAGAGCATACTTGTCTCTGTATGATGACAGATAGTAACATTACTTAAGACTTAAGCTTTCAGGAGAGAGAGAACCTAGAGAGAATGGAAAACACACAAACTAATATTCATTGAAATCAAACGTTGAAATTCTGTTTGCTTACAATGGAAGAAGAACCTTACTTTTATTGGTGAAGCAACTAATTACAACTTTGAAAAAGAAGGCAGTTTTAAGTACAATCATCACACCTTTTACAAAACTACTTTGAAAAAGCAAACAACTTTTTAAAAAACAAACAATATCATTATCTCTTGATAAGAGTGAGTAAGGATAGAGCCCAACAGTTATGGAAACACTACCGAATGACCATATTCATCTGTCTGCAACTTTGGCTATGTCTTGTCTACCTTATAGTGTTAAGCGTGTTTTGTCTAATCGTATTGAAAATCTAGTTGAAATTACCTATGTTCTTTTAGAAAATCATGTTTATAAGTTTTCTTTACTTTGTTGAGTCCTTACAGTATCTATTCTTGTAATCGTTCTTAGACAAGAAGTATATGTACTATTTTGTCTACATCTAGACCAAAAGTCAAAGAAATAATCTAGAGTTCCAAATTAGAATAGTGTGGTTTTAAATCTACTACAGCAGAACAATACGTAAAGCTTGGGATACCAAATGAGTTGATCTCTCTTTGAAGAGAACACAACCATACACATCTACTTGTAGGAGCTATACGCCTTGTTCTCACACTTCATGAAAGAAAGGAAATATCTACTATAGCCAGAATATCTCTTCTAGACACTGTCTACACAACACACCAAAATGCTTTGATTGGTACTTTGTTGACCACTCTCAACAATGGAAGTGTCATTATGACAATAGCACCTGATTTCAACATTAGGTTGGACGATCCCACTTTGTTTGAATGACTGCAAGTTCAGATTCAGATTACTAGAGCATATCAAGATCCCACAACCATCATGGATACCTTATATCACCAGATGATTTATCGTCCACAGAATCATGTCTTGGACCTCGGCTTTCCCAATTCTACTTCAGATGCTCTTTTTATGGTTGTTGATCGTTCTAATGATTATACTACTATCATCTAGATCCCGAAGCAATTACCAGTTGTGGAGCTTGAAAAGTTGATGCCTACTTAATGGATCACCAATTACTAGAAGGTGTTCTATGCATCTCATCGACACTCTTTTCATACAACCACTCCTTCGATTCTAAAGACATTAAAAGATAGAACGGTGAAGTCCATCTATGCAAGGCCTAACGAAGATCCATCTGGACCTTCTACATCTGGTGCTATATTTATGATTCAACCTGTATTTTCTCGTACGGAAGATAAATTTGGCCCTCTTATTCATTATTTTAAATATAATGGAGATCTAGTCTATGTAAGCCATCATCGTGGATATTTTGAATGGGATGTTGACCCATTTATATGCTAACCTGACTGTGAAGTCTGTCTCAACCCTGAGTCAGACAGTGATGATGATGATGAGTGGTATGCCAAACGACAAAGGAGAAATAAAAAGTCTAAAACTCGTTGTATGCCTTCTTAATAGTATCATCCACACAAGGATGATTCAGATCTAGATGATTCCAGTAAATCTAGTGGTCTACCCATAGAAAGATTTAGACCTAGATCTCTTCGTGAGATGCTGAAATCTTATACTTGTCAGCCTAAGCCAGCAATTCCTGTCATTACTCCTAGTCTTATACCTTGTATGATTATTAAGCCACACGAAGAAGAGTTTTCTTCTTTACATAGGAGTACAGATGAAACAACTAGGGTTATCTCTAACCCTTATATTCGAGTAGTAATTTACAAGTTGCTTTAAAAAATAAAAACTATTCCAGTACTACATTGATTGAAGTGAATCACACGTTAATACAACACTTAATAAACGATATACAAATGCATAAGAAGGGGGGGTTGAATTGTGTATTCCTTTTCGTTAATCCCCTTGTAAACAATTTCGTTAAAACAAAGTTGTTCTTTTCAAAAAACTACTGAAAATCAATGTTGTAAAATATTTTCAAAATTCTCGTATGAAAACAGTAAGATCGAAATTCAAAGTTAAGAGAGTTTAGAGTTGAGAGTTGAGAGATGTTGACATAGCAGATTTTATCCTAGTTCACCCCAAACCGTGGGCTACATCCAGTCCTCAGATATTTTTCTGAGATTTCACTATCTCTCAAAAACATTACAAGTATTCTTTGATTCCGAGCCTCTTCAGGTCTCTTACAACAAGTATTCTTTTACTCTTAGCCTCTTCAGGCTATCTGCTCTTCTTTCAACTGAAAGGTATTTTGAGCTTCGTTACAGATAAGAATAGATCTAAGTTTTTTGCACAATAATATTTTTCAGATCACTCAAACTTTTCAGAAAAGGCTAATCTTTTTCAGTCTTCGACTCTGACTCATATTTATAGCCTTCGTCTTCAACTGCTTCTTGATAACTCCTTCGTTCTTCTTGTTTCTTGATCTTTCAAGAATCAGTTATTCAGTTGAGTTCTGTCACCAATTCAAGCTGATTTGTAATCTGACGTGGTATTGGATCTTCCGTCTTACTTTCTTTTGTCTGATGTTTTCATTTGCGCTTCAGTCTCATTTTGACTTGCGTGCGTCTGATTTTCTTTTGTCTGTCTTTTGTATCGTCTGACTTTCGTATCGTCTGACTTTCATCTGCTTCCATCTGCTTTTTGTCTTAGCGCTTCTGTCTACTTTTTGTCTTAGCGCTTCCTTCATTATTATTTGTTCTCCTTCGAAATTATTTACGTAAAGTCATTTTTACTTAACACTTACAAGTCTCCCTGCATGCTCGTGGTGAGTAATTGATCCTCCCGTAAGAACGAGAAGACTATCTGGCCCTGATCTACCACGTCTGTTGGTGGAGTTATGGCTTGATATGAGCACTGCTTCAAGTGATCTCCAATACTCCAACAACTACTCCATGTGGACTCAGAAATGAAAGAGGGTCATACACCAGCATTGTGTATCTGATTAATAAAATCGCGATAACGTGTACTAGCTCGCAACTCCCATACATTATGTATTATCCCGTCGTGTTCAAAACTCCAGTAAAAATGTTTCTGAAAATAAAAGGAATAAATTTGACAACTTATAATCTATTTATATGTATGTTATTAATGTATACAAAAAAAAGAAAAAACTATTTATCACATATTGTACCTCAAACTACTGATAGTAAAATGCCTTTGTGGCCTCAGAGATCTTCTTCCATACATAACCCTCAGGATCAATCCTCTCTTTAAATGTAGATGTCATCTATCTTAAACACGGTCCAGACGGAATGAACCTAATATAAGAACAAATAAGTTCATAAATTTGCAAAAATTTAAACATATAAGTTAATGATAAACATATATAGTGTTTCATGTGATTTCACATACTATTTATCGGATATTTTTATATACTTTCTGCCATCAGGACCCTCAGATCTAGGTTGCATCTCGTCTCCTTCATCTTCCATAAATGTATTGGATGATATATGACTATTGATTGTTGCGTATCACCAGTCCCAGGTGATGATGTTCCTGCAATTGTAGGCGCTGGAGGTGGCGGTGGTGACTCAGTTGCAGCTGCAGTTTGTGATGGGCCACCCTCACAGTAAATCCCTCCAAACATGCCTCTGAGCCTGGGCCGTATCACTTGACGTTGTCTCTTTGGTCACATATTTGTACCTGAAATTTTTTGTTTAATGAATTCTCCTTTAAATATTTAAATTTGATTCTAAATCTAATATTTTACACAATATATGTAAAAGGAATTCAGGTGATTTGTTTCATATCATAACTTCGAATTTATTAATGAGAATAATTGTTACAGTCGTAGTACAATAATATAACTAGTTTATAGCACAATCATGTGTATTGCAGAGATACATGACAATGATATTAATTTTTTATTGGATTCCAAGTAACATAAGAGTCAGTAAAGGTAAAGGACTCCCCAATAGGTGGATTCCCGAGAAGGCTCCTCGCATGTTCGAACGCTCCAATGGAAATAGTAAATGTTCTTACTGCACGTGTTTGGTTTTGAACACGTTCTTGCAATAGTGTTTCCGCTATTGCTAAGTTTGTTTGTAAAACATTTGGAAATGGTTTACCTACAACACAATAGGAAGGAACTTACATATTGTTATATTAAAAAGGGATAATGGAACCTATCCT
>JANITX010000004.1:53753176-53766252 GCA_027564395.1 Erythroxylum ulei
GCTAATCTCAATGATCTCAAAGGCAGGCATTTACTGGACTTAGTTCGGTCAAGTTTCATTCAATTCCAGATTTCTCAATCGCGAGATCTCCTTATGCCAAGCAACATAATTCATTGTGTATCGAAGCTCCGCCGTGCAGGAATCAAGATGAAACCAGGAAAGGCAGATAGCTTCTTGGTGGTGAACTTCAGGCGTGGGGTGATAGAAATGCCGACTATAACCATTGACGACTTCATGAGCTCGTTTTTGCTGAATTGTGTGGCTTATGAGCAGTGTCACAACGGCAGCTCCAGTCATTTCACCACATATGCTACTCTACTGGACAGCCTAGTGAACACATACAAGGATGTTGAGTATCTATGCGACAACAATATTGTTGAGAACTACTTCGGGACCGATGCAGAGGTTGCACGTTTGCTCAACAACTTGGGGACGGAGGTAGCTTTCGACATCGAAAGGTGCTATCTGGCCCAGTTGTTTAATGATGTTCACTCGTATTACAAGAATAGTTGGCACGTTACTTGGGCAGGTTTCAAATACACTTATTTCGATACTCCATGGTCGTTTATTTCTGCATTAGCTGCGTTTATTCTTCTACTTCTCACCGTGGCACAGACCGCCTATACCATCTATGGGACGTACAAATAGAAACCTCGAGTTTAGCTAGAGATATTCGTATCTTAGAAAGCCACAAATGCTTTACTATGTCATCCTCTGATGTACATATACAATTTTAAGACTACAGATGGTATTTACTGTTTTTGTTCATTTTTAAAATAATTTATTTTGGTTATAGATTTATAGCTGAATTATTATTCTTTAGGGACTTAATTAGACCACTGAGTTTGTGCAATTGTTAAAAAAAATACAAGATGTGATCAAATTGAATCCAAATAAAAGAATAATTAAGAGCCATATTAGTCTAATATGTTGTTAAAAATGAATACTATTTAGTGTTTTAAGTATAAGTTTTGACAAATTTTTTATTGAAATAATTTAAAAAATTATGTAAAATTTAAGAGAAATATTTATAAAAAGACATCAATAAATGATATTGAGCTCAAATAAAAGAATTTGACCAAAAAAAAAGTATACGGGTTCATTTTCATGTCAATGTCGAATATTGTTTGATATTTTAATCATAACTTTTAATAAGAACATTGGATAAAGGTGATTCAAAATATTATAAAAGTTTAAGAGAATTTCCTGCAAATTTTAATAAGATATGCAGAATTGATATCGATTAGTCAGACCTCTACTATAAACGAGACTCTTTGTAAATTTGTAATTTCCTAGTTAACTCTATAATTTTTAGAGTTTAAAAAACCCTATTGACCGTTTTTTAAGGGAATAGCTTAAAAAAATAAAGGAGAGAGGGAACGTGATACGAGGGGCTATTTTGAAAGGGAATACATCAATTTTAAAAAAATTTCTTAACTTTTACACATTATAAGAAATGTTTAGGTAATTGTTTGCTTTAAGAAGAGTTTTAAGGTGAAAACATAATGCGTGACCGATTAACACTTGACATACCTTGATCTATTGTTTTGTCTTTTAGAATGTCTTATTCCCTCTCTGCCTTTCACGATTATTTTTCTCTGATGGTTTAGAAATTTTTTTGATGTTTCTATTAATCAGAAAACTGTTGTATCATTAAGTTTAAAAAAGGGAGAGGGAAAAGGGCCTACGAACCAATGTAAGCCCAACTACCTAGACACTCAATAACCACCATCTTGGGCTCTATTTATTGGACTTAAAAACTATAAGTGACATGGACCAAATAATTTAACAAGATCTCTCACTGGGCCCATGTTACGACTTGATGATTCATCAATAAACTTTAAGTGCACAGTATACATTGAATTGATTAATTCATCCTTAATTGAATTAAGATGATCGGATCATGACGATCACAAGTTATTTAACAACATGATTCCTTCCATGTATCACAGAATCTACTCAATTCATGAAACATTAAGTGGGTAATTCTGTAATTGTTATTGCATAGAACAATAATTGTATACATCTTAATATATATAACAATGAAATGAGCAAAAACATAACTGTAATTGAATTCATAAGTGTCAATACAATTCGAGCAAGACAATTATATATATATGTGTGTGTGTGTGTGTGTGTGTGTGTGTGTGTGTGTCAGAACGCTATGTTAACAAGGACTTATCTATAATGCCCATTCGATCAACATGGCCAACAAATGTTTTGGGCAGTAATCCTTTAGTTAACGGATCTGCTATCATTAGATCAGTACCAATATACTCAATTGACACTTTATGTTTTTGCACTTCTTCTTTAAAAGACAAATACTTCAAATCTATGTGTTTTGCACCCTTTGAATACTTGTCATTCTTAGAAAAGAAAACGACTGCGGAGTTATCACAATAAATTCTTAATGGTTTGGCTATACTGTCGACAATGCCAAGATCTAAGATAAAATTTCGTAATCACAATCCATGAACTGTGGCCTCAAAGCATGCCACAAATTCAACCTCTTTAGTGGAAGTAGCAATAACGGGTTGCTTTCCACTTTTCCATGAAATTGCTCCTCCGGCTAATAGAAATATGTAACTAAATGTAGATTTTCATGAGTTTACACAACCGGCATAATCTGAATTTGTGTAACCTATCACTTTGAGATAGGTTACCTTTTTGTATATGAGCATGTAATCTTTTGTACCTTGTAAATATCTAAGTACTTTCTTTGCAACTTTCCAATGGTCCATGCTGGGATTACTTTGATATCGGCCCAACATTCCAATAGCAAAACTGATATCTGGCCGAGTGAATGTTTGAGAATACATTAAGCTCTCAACTACTGATGCATAAGGAACAGACTCCATTGCCTTACGTTCTAAATCATTCTTTGGACATTACATTTGACTAAATTTGTCTCCTTTTTGAGAAAATCTTCCATTTTAAATCTCTCTAATACTTTCTCGACATAACCTTTATGAGACAATCTTAACAATCCTTGTAATTTATCATGAAATATTTCTATTCCTATCACATAGGATGCCTCACCCATATCTTTCATTTTGAAATTATTAGAGAGAAAATTCTTTGCATCATGTAACAAATTCATATTATTAGCAGCAAGAATAATATCATTAACATATAGGACTAATATAATGAACTTACTCTTACTGACATTCATATAGATACACCGATCAACGGTGTTCTCTATAAAACTATAAGATATAATGGTATCATTAAACTTAAGATACCATTGTCGAGAAGCTTATTTCTATTTATATATTGACTTCTTCAATTTACACACTAATGTTTCCTTTCTTGTGGTCAAGAAACCTTCCGGTTGATCCATATATACTTCTTCTTCCAAGTCACCATTTAGAAAGTCGATCTTTTCGTCCATTTGGTGAAGCTCTAAATCATAATTAGCTAGTAGAGCCATAACAATTCTTAAAAATTCCTTCTTTGAAACTGGTGAGAAGGTCTTTTTATAGTCAATGCCATCATTTTGACTGTAACCTTTGGCAACAAGTCTAGCTTTATATCTTTCAATGTTGCCTTGCGAGTTTCATTTGGTCTTAAAGATCCATTTATAACCCACTTACTTTGCACCTTCTGGCAACTTAACTAATTCCTACACGTTGTTGTCATATAAATTTCAACTCTTCTTTCATAGCATTAAACCAATTTTCAGAATTGCTACATTCTATGGCTTGTTTGAATGAGACTGGATCCTGATCAATGCTTAGGTCACATTCATGTTCAAGTGAGAAAACTTCATAGTCACTCGAAATAGCTGGTTTTCTCTGCCTTACAGACCTTCGTAACACTATTTCTTGTAGCATCACTTGATCATTTATAAATTGAACATCATTAGCTGGCTCTTCAGTAATATGTTCAATTGGTGGAGTTAGAACATTAATTTTTTGTTTCAGTATGTTGCATATCTGTGATGTAATAAGAGGAATAACAATTGGTGGAATCATATTTGATGTAGTAGTTTCTACTTGACCCTCGTGAATACCCACTTTTCTCGATTCTCGACTTCCATTGATTTGACCATTCTCAATTGAACTGAGCATTGATAGACTCAACTATTCTCGTACTATAATTAGGAAAGTAAAATCTGTACCCCTTTTATTTTTAGGATAGTCGATTAAATAATCACTAACGGTTCTCGCATCAAGCTTCTTTTCATGTAGATTATACAACCTTACTTTTACCGAGCAACCCCAAATGTGAAGGTGTCTTAAACTAGGTTTCCTTCCTGTCCACAGTTCATAAGGTGTTTTAGGAACTGCCTTATTAGGAACCCTATTAAGTAAATATGCAACAGTCTTTACTGCATGCATCCACAATGATAAAGGTACAATACTATAACTTAACATACTCCTAACCATATCCATAAGAGTATGATTCCGCCTTTCAGCTACATCATTTTGTTGCGGTGTACTAGACATTGTGTATTGTGCACATATGTCTCAACTTGTAGGAAACTTTGCAAATAGACCTGGACATTGTCCATTTTCATCAAACTTTCCATAATATTCAACACCTCTATCAGACCTCACTATCTTTACTTTTCTATCTGATTTCCTTTCTACCTCATTAATGTTCACCTTTAGGATGTCCATGGATTGAGATTTTTCATGCAGCAGATAAATATAACCCTACTTCTTGTGGTTGGATGTTTGGATATATATCTGATTTGCTTACCTTTAATGCAATCCACACATATATCCCAGTCAGCAAAATCCAATTGAGGTAAGATTTTACTTTTCACCAACCTCTATACCCTTTCCTTGGAGATATGACCTAACCTTTTATGCCACAAAAAAGCAAAACACTCATTATGTGCACTACGTTTATTGCCTATAATATGATCAACATGAAATAGAGATTCAACAAAATCAACATCAAGATTGAAATGATATGAACTATCAATTAAAGTACCAGAACCATAATAGTACTTGTGTTTATACAAAGAAAACACATCGTTTCCAATCTTAAAGTTAAACCAACATTATCCAACTTTGCAATAGAAACTAAATTCCCAACACAGTCAAGAACATAAAGACACTTTTGTAGATCTAGGTGATAGCCAGTATCCAAGATCAATGTGTACGTCCCAATGCCCTTTATTTGTGCCTTCATTATGTTCCCCATATATAAGAAACTTTTTAGTTCTGTTTTTAGTTTGGATTGAAAGGAATCCATGTGTAATATGTGACATATGAGTAGTTACACCTGAATCTAACCACCACGTATTATTGGGTACTTTAATAAGATTTGATTCAAAATATACTAAAATATAGTATGTACCTTTCTTTTTGAACCAAGCCTTTCATTTAGGACAATCCCTTTTGAAGTGACCAAGTTTTTTGTAGAAATGGCACCTTTTGTCTTTATGGATTTGACCCTAATTTACCTTTCTGGGAGCCTTATTCTTATCCTTACTCTTTTTCCCTGATTTGTTTTTACTGTTACTAGCTCTATGATGAAATGTGAGATGTACAGAGTGCTCCTTCATTTTCTTCAATCTTCCTTCCTCCTCAACTAACATGGCCTTAATCCCCTGAAGGTTCCATTTCTCCTTCAGGGTGTTGTAGTTTACCTGGAACTAGCCAAACTCAAGAGGAAGTGAGTTGATAATGAACTATACAAGGAAGGTCTCACTCACATCCATACCCATCACTTTCAGTTTAACTGCTAAATTTGACATACGTGTTACATGATTATGAATAGGCTGTGACCAATCAAACTTCTTGGTCGTCAGCTCACTTATTAAAGTCCCTACTATGGACTTGTCAGCTATTTATGATTGGGAGTATTCTTTAATTCTCAACATGAACTCCTTTGCATTGTCTGTTTTAGGCATTGATGGCTTAATATTTTTGTGATCATCATTCGCATCAAGTTCAAGCTCAGCTTGTTAGACTGTTCCCAAGCCTCGTAATAAAACTTGTCATCTTCAAAACTAGTCTTAGTTATGGATCTGGGCCTTGCATATGAAACAATGGCTAAATCCAAATCCATTACACCTAGTTGGAACTAGATTTGTTCAGACCAATCAGCATAGTTCAGACCATTAAACTTGATCAATCCATTTCCTTAAGCAAACAAATTAGTAGATGCTGTAAACACAACATATAGCTCACATATTAACGCTTTGAGTAAACCTAAATGAATTCAAACTAACTAATAAACTTTGATTATGCATTTAAATTCTCCTTTGGGTGAAATTTAAATATATAGCTGTAACCTATCATGATGCAAAGATAGTTCACTATAATGGACAATCAATCATATTTTAGTCAACATGCTTGCTATCTTTGGATATACAATCATATTAACCAAATATGTTGATAAAGTCCCTTTAATGTCATTAATCATAACCAATGGTCCACCTTTGGGTGATCTCCTAGCGTTATGATTAATGATTTCAATTGTTCAGTTCAACCTTTATGTCATTTTAATAGCATCATATCAATATGAACAATTGAAAAATTCACAATTAAATATCTAATATTTTCAAGCTAGGCCACTTTGTTGACTAACAAGCTTTCTATGCAATAAACATTTAATTAGACAATTATCACATATAACAAAATTTAATTTAATTATTTTGGTCACTTTGGTGACTAACAAAATATTCTAAATTACCATAATGTCATGTATCATATTCAACATATAATAGGAAAAATTTAATTCCAAGCAAGGAATAATATAAATATTCAAAGTACCAATTAAAACAAATCATTGCTGACCCAAAATAAAAAGGCCTTATGAAGGGTCCACAAGAATAATATCAAGCCCAAAAGCATCTTATTCAAAAAACAACATAAAATGATGGGAGTTTGGAAGTCATATAAAACTTGAACAAATTATAAACATATGTTATGGATTGGCCAAAGAAACCCATACATGTTTTGACCAAAAGTATGAATTCATGCATTCATTGATGTGGGCCATCTGATAAAAAATTACTTTGAACAAGACACGTGCATTCAAGATCCCTCATCTTGAACGAAATATTAGTCATGTGCCTGCCGCCTGTCATCTTCTTCCTTAGGCACTGCGGCAATTTAGTTTTTTTAATAATCTTTCATGCCCGTTTCTTTCATGGTTTCCTTTCAGGAGGTGGTTCAATCCGACAACGAAAGCCTTGAATCTCGCCTCTAATTATAGTCACCATTGAACAAACTCAGAACCCATACCTATTCCAGAAAATGAAAGAGAAAGGCAGCATCGTAGAAACAATTAGTGCTCAACATAAATTCAGAAAGTCAAAAACCTATAGGATAACCATGGCTCTGATACCACTTGAAAACATAATGCAGGATCGATTAACACTTGGCATACCTTGATCCATTATTTTGTCTTTTAGAATGCCTTATTCCCTCTCTGCCTTTCACGTTTATTTTTCTTTGATGGTTTAGAAATTTCTTTGATGTTTATGTTAATCATAAAACTGTTGTATCATTAAGTTTAAAAAGTGAGAGGGAAAAGGGTCTATGGACCCATGTAAACCCAACTGCTTAGACACCCAATAACCACCATCTTGGGCTCTGTTCCTTGGACTCAAACACTATAAGTGACATGGGCCAAATAATCAAACAAAATAAGGTACCTTTCATATGAAAGCTGATAGTACATACTAATTAGGACTTGTTATGCTAATTATTTTGTTATATTTATATCAAAAGCCTTATTGCGTGTTAATTAATTGATTGCATCCTTAAAATAAATGAAATTATATTAGAATTACGTAAGCCCCACATACGGGTTATGCTAGATCTAGGATCTTTTAAAATTTGATTGGCATGTTTATAGATTGTGTAATTATGTGACTGTTGACATATAGTTACTAACGTGCATGCAAAGAGTGTTTTGAGTGTCAAAGATATATCATTAATAACTTGAGTGTTGTGTGAGAATGCATCTCATGGTATTAGTGTCTGTGTGAGATATGTGATTTATACATGTTAGGATGTGTTGTGAGGGCCTTGAGGTGTGTGTATATGCTTGGTGCGATGGTTGTTTAGGATGAATTAGCTCGTGCTAAAATGGGATATGTATCATTCCATTGCCTATATCATACTAGCTAGTGTTTATTCCAAGCATATATAAGGAATTGTATAGTTTAGTTGACATCATTTCTTATGCATTTGTTATTACTACTTTATGGATTCTTTGAGATATTTAACATCATGAATTTCCTCGCTAAATATTCTATGGAAATTAGTTATACCATATAAACATAATTGTAAATATTTGTGCCATATAAAATAGAAGGGATGCATATTTTTATGTATTTTTATTATGATTTTTACCTATCTAGTATGTCCTATCCAATTGTGTGTATTTTTTAGGAATCAGAGTGTGTAGTGGAAGCAAGGGGATTTAGGCAAGTGTTGAGTATGGTTTCACAAAGTTAGATTTAGAAATGTTTCCTAGATAGAGGGAGGATCATATCCTTTAAGTTATGCTTGTAAGCCTTAACTGAATGGTTAGGCTTGAGTGATTGACCCTTTTTATTAGGTGGTAGTCTAATTAATTAGTCTTAGGCGTGATGAAGTATTATTATAGCAATAGGTTTAGGATAATGAGTATGATCTTAAGAAGTAATGAGATAAGTGAAGGTAAAAAGAGTTTGTTTATTTTTTACTTTATGAAATAATTATTTATTTTCTTAGAAGTTTATTACCTTTAAATATGTTTTCTCATGAGATAGGCTAGCAAGATTGTACTTATAAAAGATCATAAGACTTCATGAAATTTCTATTTCCATCAACATTTGATTGGAATAACATGTTTATCATTAAGTTTTGGGGAGTTTGTGTAATGCCTAAAGGACTAGATTGGGTTAAAGCAACTTTTCATCATCAGATATACGAGAAATTAGAGAAGACAACATAGATCTTATAAGACAGATTTAGAGCTTCTGTTTTAGATTTACTAGGGATGAGGGATAAGCATTTGGTACAGTGGGGCTTGCATATAATAGTAGTTATAAGGTCACCATTTAAATAGCATTTTTGAGCCTTTGTATGGGAGGATATTAAAGTACCCTATTTGATGAGATGATATGGAAAAGGAAGAGTTTTGGGGCTCGAGAAAGTTAAGGAATGGTAAAGAAGTTTTAGATGAGACAAAGAAGGATTAATGATTTCCAAAGTAGATAGAGAGCTACGAGGATCAAAGGAGGTTACCTTTGAATTTTTTAGTGGGTGATCATATGTTCCTAAAATTGTCACCTACTAAAGTGGTTCATATGTTTAAAGTTATATGGAAGTTGAGTCCTTAATTTCTACACCCTTTTGAGATCTTATAGGGGTGGATACATCATTATTAGTGGCATTATCCAATATTTATGAAGCTTTTCATGCATCAATACTTAAAAGATACGTACATGATCCATGTCACATTGTATATTACAATATATTGGAGTTAGAAGAGTACTTGAGTAATGTAGAGTCACCAATGTGAATTGTTGAACTTAAGGAACAAATGTTGAGGAGTAGAGATATCCCTTATGTTAAAGTGGTGCAAGAAAACCATTCAAAGCCAGAGTTACTTGGGAGATAGAGGAGGAGATGAGAAGGAAGCACCCTTAACTATTTAATACTCTAAGTAAGCTGAGTTTTAAGAAAGAAAAACCTTATTTTAAGATGACATGATTATTTAATTTTGTTCATATGTTGCTTGATTTTTATTATAATTTATTATAATTATGAATTTATGGTTAAACTGTTGTGGCTAAGGGCTTAATTAGATTATAAGTTTGTATAATTATTAGGATGGTGTAAGATGTAACTAAATTGAACTCAAATAGGAGTGTATAATAAAGAGGCATAATATTCTAACATATTGCTGAAATTAAATACTATTTGATGTTTTAAGCATAAATATAAATATAAATATTGAGTTTATTTGAATTGATTCAACAAGTTATGAAAATTTAAATAGAATATCTATAAATCGTAAGAGACATCAAAAACTGATATCAAACTCAAATAGATGAATTTGGAAAAAGAATCATGTGGATTCATTTTATTATCACCTTAAAAAATCGTTTAGTATTTTAATCATTATTTTTGGTAGAAATCATTAGATTGAGATTATTCAAAAGGTTATGAAAAATTAAGAGAATTTTTTACAACTTCTAAAATTAATCGACTTGTCGAACCTTTACTATCAACTAGATGATAGTGGTTTGATTTTTCATAAATTGCTTTCCTACTAGTTGAACCATATGGTTTTTAGCTTTAAAAACACCTATATGGTAATTTTTTGATGGTTTCTAAAGGTAAAGCTTCTAAAAAGACAAAAGAGAGAGGAAAGGCAATGTAAAGAGCTATTTTGATGGAGAATATAACAAGCTAATTTAATTGGACAATTATCATACATAACAAAATTTAATTTAATTAGTTTGGTCACTTTGATGACTAATAAACTATTCTAAATTACCATAATGTCATGTATCATATTCAACATATAATAGGGAAATTTTAATTCCAAGCATGGCATAATATAAATATTCAAAGTACCAATTAAAGCAAATAATATAGCACTAATTTCTAAAATTATATTATGCATAAAAAATTATGCACAACATTGATGCTTAAAAACTTAAAATTAAAACTGTTTTGGTCCACAACTAAAACTGTATTAAGCATTTGATCATTGATGACCTAAAATAAAAAAGTCTTACGAAGGGTCCACAATAATAATATCAAGCCCAAAAGCATCTTGTTCGAAAAACAGCATAAAATGATGGGAGCCTGGAAGTCACATAAAACTTAAACAAATCATGCCCGTTTTGACGAAAGAAACCCATGCACGTTTTGACCCAAAAAAATATGAATTCATGCATTTATTGATGCGGGCCATCTAATTAAAAAAATGCTTTAAACAAGACACGTGCATTCAAGATCCCTCATCTTGAACGAAATATTAGTAATGCACCTACTGCCTCTCGTCTTCTTCCTTAGGCGCTGCGGAAATTTAGTTTTTTAAAAAATAATCTTTCATGTCTGTTTCTTTCATGGTTTCCTTTCAGGAGGCGGTTCAATATGACAACAAAAGCCTTCAATCTCAGACAACGAAAGCCTTCAATCTCTGAGATACTTAGCATCATGAATTTCCTCACTAAATATTCTATGGAAATTAGTTATACCATATAAACATAATTGCAAATATTTGGGCCATATAGAATAGAAAGGATGCATAGTTTATGTATTTTTATTATGATTTTTACCTATCTAGTATGTCCTATCCAATTGTGTGTATTTTTTAGGAATCAGAGTTTGTAGTGGAAGCAAGGGGATTTAGGAAAATGTTGAGTATGGTTTCATAAAGTTAGATTTAGAAATGTTCCTAGATAGAGGGAGCATCATATCTTTTAAGTTATTTTCATTGAATTATGTGAGTGTATCATGTTGTAAGCCTTAACTGAATGGTTAGGCTTGAGTGATTGACCCTTTTTACTAGGTGGTAGTCCAATTAATTTAGTCTTAGGCATGATGAAGTATTATTATAGTAATAGGTTTAGGATGATGAGTATGATCGTAAGAAGTAATGAGACGAGTGAAGGTAAAAAGAGTTTGATTATTTTTTTACTTTATAAAATAATTATATATTTTATTAGAAGTTTATTACCTATAAATACGAGTTTCTCATGAGATATGCTAGCGAGATTGTTCTTATAAAAGATCATAAGACTTCATGAAATTTCTATTTCCATCAACATTTGATTGGAATAACATATTTATCATTAAGTTTTGGAGGAGTTTGTGTAATGCCTAAAGGAATAGATTGAGTTAAAGCAGCTTTCCATCATCAGATATACGGGAAATTAGAGAAGACAACATAGATCTTATAAGACATATTGAGAACTCGTGTTCTAGATTTAAGAGGGATGAGGCATAAGCATTTGTTATAGTGGAGCTTGTATATAATAGTAGTTATAAGGTCACCATTTAAAGTACCCTATTTGATGAGATGATATGGAAAAGGAAGAGTTTTGGGGCTTGAGAAAGTTAAGGAAATGGTAAAGAAGTTTTAGATGAGATAAAGAAGGATCAATGAGAGCTATGTGGATCAAAGGAGGTGACTTTTGAATTTTTTAGTGGGTGATCATATATTCCTAAAAGTGTCACCTACTAAAGTGATTCATATGTTTAAAGTCATATGGAAGTTGAGTCCTTAATTTCTTGTTGGACCCTGTTTCCAGAGCCCAACATCCGGAGTCCTGAACTTTGTGCTCCTAAAGGGTCATTTGCTGTCATTCCACAATGGTGGTGAGCACACACCAATCAATCACCAAAATCATAAGTTGGCTTCTTCAAAGAAATTGTAATTATAAGTTTCTAATTTTATTTGAAGCAAGAATCACCTCAATTGGAGCTCTACAGCTCAAGATGTGCTTAAAAAGCCTAAGTGTGCTCATACCCCAAATATGCTCTCCTAACCGACCTCTCACTTACTGTAATGTAATCTTTCTCAAATTAACTTAAAATGATACAAATTTTTATGGAAAGAAAGATACATATCTTAGGAATCTATTGGTCAAAGAATCACTTCAATTGGAGGTCGGATGAGGGAGTTATGCCCAAAAGAAAAGACCATGTTTATACCTTAAACCGATTTGAACCTATCATGGCGCGATTGTCATATCTTTCAATTTAGATGTCTGATTGAGTTTGTTTTCAGACCATTAGAAAGAAGACATCTATACCTACAAATTTTAGGAAGACCACAAAAAGAGATTATGTCTCTAAAATGGTCAAAAATCACAATTTGTCCCGTGAATGTCCGTTTAACGGACATGTATCGGGCTTGGGAGGCCAAAATGACCCGAAAAGATCCGTTAAACGGACATCCATGTCCGTGTAACAGACATTGACTGGCCAAGGGGTATTTTTACACTCGAGAAGGTCCGTTTAACGGACCTTATGTCTATTAAACGGACATTGGGGCTCCCCAAAGTCCTCCAATGCCTCTCCAAATCTTCCAACATCCTTCCTAACTCCATAAACACTTATAATCTTCCCAAATTCACTTATTCTAAGGCCTAAACACTTCAT
>JANITX010000004.1:53911112-53926622 GCA_027564395.1 Erythroxylum ulei
GAGAAAGTTAGAAATGCATACAAGATAGAATTTTATGTATGAATGAGATTAAGGAAAAGATGAAGAATTGAATGAGATGAGTTAATGAAAATATTGTCAAAGACCAACGGAGATCAAAGCATCATTTGAGAAGATATAAATTGGTGATTATAGGAATTAAATCTCTAGGTAGAATGGGATGAATTTGATGATACACACCTATAATGCGAAGACGATAATAATTGATTGATAAAGATTATATGAACAACATAGATGATTGTAGTAAGAAATCTTTTTCGGAGAAGGATTTCACTAAATTAGGTTAAGCAAATAAGATAGTCTTATATTAAGAACGATCAATGAAGAAGCAAATCAGAAATGATTATGAAATGATTCAAAAGTGAGTATTGGAGTCTTATTCCTGATGGAAACTCAAGCATGAAAAGTAGAATAGGCCGCTGAGAGTGTATGCATTATGTTTAATGTAAAGTATCCAACTATGTGAATGGATCCTTAAATTTGAGGTGACATTATAATTAATATGAGAAGATAAATCAGGTTAGAATTTCGAGGACAAAATTTTTTTTAGAGGAGGAGAATTGCTGGACCCAGAACTTTTCGTGAAAAATTAGAGTTATTAAATGGGGAATTTTGGTGATTATTCATGAGTAAAGAACCAATGAATGAAAGTTCTTAAACCAAGAATTTATAAACAAGAGTAAAGTAGGGAATGAGAAATGTGGATAGATTAATGATTTGCTATGGTGCTTTGTGGTGAATAAGAGATTTTGAAATGGGAAGAATTAAGGTAAAAGTTAGAAGTAAAATGAAAGCAATATTTGTGTGGTAAGTTGATGAAGGATATGTACATATATGTATGTTCTATTATTAGTGTTCATAATTATTCATGGATTATAATTTCCTTGTGGAGGATATCGATTTGAAATGAAGTGGATAATTAGGATTGAATGAAGTAGAAAGAGTGATCTTGGTATGAGTTATGTTAAGGAAAGATTTTGAAACAAATTGGCAGTGATCTGGAAAAAGTTCACTAAGTGTGCTTCCGTTTGTTAGCCATAACTTTTTCTCTATTTATCCAAACGAGATGATTCTTGATTTTGATTAAACTAGAAACATTATGAAGACATCAGATTTTAATTCTGTCACTAAGAGTCTCAAAACTTCATGAAGTTAAGAATTGGGTGCAGTATGTTAGTGTATGAATGGAAAATTCGTCTTTAGACTTTAGGGGAAAATGTGGGATTGATATAAATAGATTTTGGCAAAGTTGCCTTCTGAAAAGTTGTAGATCTTTCTTTTATCTTTCCAAAGATATATAGTATGAAATTTTGGACATCTGAGCTAAAAGTTATGATCTTTATAAGTGGGGACATTCTGGAGAGGAAAGTAAGACGAAGCAGAAGTAAGACGAAGCAGAAGTAAGATGAAGCAAAAATAAGATGAAGCAAAAGTAAGACGAAACAAAAGTAAGACGAAGCAAAGTAAGATGAAGTAAAGTAAAACGAAGTGAAAGTAAGACAAAGTTACTGTTCATTTTCTGCCTTCTGTTTCATTTTTTATCCTTCACAAGATAGAATCTATCTTTAAGACCTTCATGAAAGATGTAGATCTCGAAGTCCTCTTTCCAATAGTCCAAATACAAAGTCAATCAGACACTTGTAGTGAGAGTTATGGCAATTACGCCAAGGCATGTACAATATGAGTAAAGATATGAACATGTTGGATTCTTTTGACCATAACTTCTTCTTTAGACACCCAAATGACTTGATTCTTGAACCATTGGACTCGTAAGACATTGATATACATCTTCACCAAGAATCATAGCCATCTAAAATGAATGGAGAAATATTGAGTGAAAGGAGTGGGACGGGTACAGTGAGTGTGCTCTTAAGTAATATGAACTGGTGTTATTCTACTGAACATACTTTAATATTTTGATGATTTCGGGACCAGTAGAACTCCAAATGAGATGATTTCTGATTTATATTAAACTAGAGACATGGAGCTACAAATGGTATGAAGAATTTGGAATTCAATTCAATCTCTAAGATGTTTAAATTTCAGATGGAAGTTGTGTGAAGTACATTGTTATGGACAAAAGCAGTCCAAAAGTTTTTGAAGTATATCTTTAAATCACTGAACCAAATTGAATGATTTTTGAGGCATTAGAAACTTAAGACAATGGGCAACATTTTCTAGAAGGAAGTGTTATGTTAGAATGTTCAAGGTTATTTTTGACAAGACACTTCATTTTAAAAGAACATAAGTCTATAAGGAAGGATAAAATGGACTTTTTGGACTCGTTAAGGGCATAATTGGAAGAAGAAGTATTGTCTTGCTTATAAATAAAGGACAAAACGTGAATGAGAAGATTCTAGAGAAACAAAATGCGTGGATGAGAAGAGAGTGTCATAAAGAGACAGAAATATGAAGGGAAGAAGAGAAAGAGAGAAAGAAGAGAAACAAGCTAGGATTTCAATTATGTTAGCCTCAAGAGAGAGATTTTGAGGTTGTTCAAGAAGAGAAAAAGGTAGAGGAGGAGAAAAGCTTCCAATTGAGCCAAATATTTCTTCATTTGGTGAAGATCCAAGGGGGTCATAGAGGCCTATTTCCGTTAGATCATCTCATGGAGTACGCATTAAAGATACAACAGGAAAGAACCTTTGATACCTCAGGTTGTTTGCAAAGAAAAGAGCTTTCTCTGGAGCTAAAGATCCCTTCGTTTGGTGAAGAATGAAGGTAAGATCATTTTGAAAATTTTAGATTTTTGAAAGGATTTTAGTTCATGGAGTGTAGAAAATGCTTGGCTTAAAGTATTTTAGGACCAATTTTAGTGTTTTTGCTTTAAGGGATTTTCATTTAAAAACCCTATTGAGTGGGATTTTTGTTTTCTTTAAAGGGATCAAGAGAGGCAAAAGGAACAAGAAAAGAAGCTTTTTTGAGCAAGTCAAGTCTTTAAGCAAGGAAATCAAAGTGGGTACACGTTTATAATAAAATCAATAAGCCACTATTGTTTTCTTTAAATCAAAGAAAAATCTTTGATTTCATTTGCATCATAAGTGTTGCATTATTTGTTCATGTTGTGAAATCTGCTATATGTTTGTTACATGATTTGAGTGATGATTTCCAAAAGGAAAAGACCATGAAAGTGATATATATTTTTGAAAAAGATGCATGTTTCTGAACGCATGTTTTCAAGAAGGGTTTTCAAGATAGACGTCAAGTATATCAAAAGCAAGTTTTCAAAAGATTGTGTCTTTTCTCCCGCCTGCCCGCTGGTAGCATGGAGCTCTTCCAAGGACTCCCTTAAGAATTCACGACTACACAGGACCATTATATGAAAATGTGTAGTGCGTCATATTTTTGGACTTACCCAAACCATTCTGATGTGCTTATATGTTCATGATATGTTTGATCTAGTTTGATACATTCATGTTTTGTGACTTATGGATTTTGGTTGAAAGCCTAAGAAACGTGTGATTATGAACTCAAAGAAATTATTCTAAGACAATTAAAATGTTTTCAAGGTTTTTGCTTATTCTTTTGTTATAAACTGTTACCCACGAGCTTTCAAGCTCACCCCTACTCTGTCCCCTCCTCAGGTGATAGCTAAGAGATCAAGTGATCAAGAGCATAAAGGATTTGCTACGTTGATTATTTTGTATATTTTTGTAATAAGCCAATGGTGTGGCTTTTGATATGTAAATAAAGTTTTTCAAACTCTGTTGCTTGAGTAATGAAAGAATAGATTTTGAAGTAGTTTCGATTGTGTATGTTTATATTGACTTCTGTGTTACATTGGATGAGTTGGTTTTTGATGTTTGGACCTTTTGTGGGCACCCCACCTTTATGGAATAATGCCTATTAAGGGTTCGTGGAAATAAACCTACAAGGTAGTATGCACGCTTAAGTTAAGTATGAGGGTTATTCGCAAGCGTTGGATTTCAGAATCAAACGGGATCCAACATTTTTAGCATCATAGCAAGAGGAGATTACAAGAAAATGAAGCGATGATAGTTATGGTTTTCTGAAGAGTTGAGTTCTGGAAACAAGCAGTGCCCAACATGAGTGGTATCAGAGCAAGTGTTGGACTTCGGAATCAAGTTTCGGTGTCCAACATTTGTGGTATCAGAGCAAGAAAGGGTATTTTGAAGTATTATGGTTTTCTGAGGAGTTGGGTTCCAGAAACGGGATCTAACATTTGTTATGGTATCAGGTAAGAAAGGGTATTCTGAAGTATTATGGTTTTCTGAAGAGTTGGGTTCCAGAAACGGGATCCAACATTTGTGGTATCAGAGCAAGAAAGGGTATTCTGAAGTATTATGGTTTTCTAAAGAGTTGGGTTCCAGAAATGGGATCCAACCAAATACTATACTATCCCATTACCTATGGTGAGGCTAAAATTGTATATGTGAGACATTCACTGAGAGACTAGAAATGTGTTTCATGCTCATGCATTATGTGACTTGCTCATGCAAATAAATATTGAATCTTTTCACACTTGAAAATAATTATACATACACTCATTGACATTCTGGATATATTGAATAGTAATGGTATAGATTAAGAATCGTGGTTATAGTGAATGAGTATAATGAAATGGAGTAGAAAGACTAGAGTCAAAAATTTAAGAGTTGGATTTAGTGAAGGAAAATACATTGGAGAAGTTTACTGAGATTATATAGTATCGAATTTTAGGACATTCGGGGTCGAAAGTTAGGGTCCTTAGAAGGGAAGAAGCTCAGGAGAAAAGGTGTATCGCCTGTAAGGATTATTCGTCTGTAAAGTAGTATCGTCTGTAAAGACGCTTCGTTTGTGATAGCATCATATTGTCTGTGATGATGTCATATTGTCTGTAAAGATGTATCATCTGTAAGGATGATTCATCTGTAAAGTTGTATGGTCTGTAAAGACGCTTCATCTATGATGATTCCATATCGTCTATGATGAAGTCATATCGTTTGTGAAGATGTATCGTTTGTAAAGTTGTAGCATTTGTAAAGATGCTTCGTCTGTGATGACATCATATTGACTGTGATGATGTATCGTCTGTAAGGATGATTCATTTGTAAATTTGTATAATCTATAAAGACACTTCGTCTGTGATAATGTCATATTGTCTGTAATGATGTCATTCATCTTAAGAGTTGCATCGTCTTAAGTTGACTTTGATTCGTCTACCTTATGCTTCGTCTGCCTCTTTGCTTCGTCTGCTTCTTGCTATCATCTGCCTTTTGATTCGTCTACTTTCTGCTTTGTCTGCCTTATGCTTCATATGCCTCCTTGCTTCGTCTGCTTCTGGCTATCGTCTGTTTTGGGCTTCGTCTGTTTTTCTTCATTCGTCTCACCCTTCATTTTAGGTTGACTTTCTACTTCATCTTACGTTGACCAGAACATCTTTTGGTCCAAATTTGACACTCTAGATGACAGAATTTGACTTCAAGGTCTTCTTGAAAGTTTTAAACCTCAAAGTCCTCTTTAAATCTGTCCTAAGAGGATCTCAATTCGATATCTCTAGAGAGAGTTATGCCAATTGTAAAACAGCTTCCGTGTATTGTTCATTTTGTATCGTCTGGTCCAAATTTGACTCTCTAGATGATAGAATTTGCCTTTAAGGTCTTGATAAAAGTTATAGACCTATAAGTCCTCTTTCAAACCACCTAACAATGACCTTGATCCAATACCTATGGAGAAAGTTATGCTAGTTGCCCAAAAGAAAAAATTTCAATATGATTGAGGAAATAACCTTGTTTGATTCTTTTAGCCTTAACCTTATCATCTAACCTCCAATTGGAGTAATTCATAGACCAATATATTCATAAGACATTGTTCTACCTCTCCACGAAGATTGGTAGCATTCTGAATTGATTTGAAAAAGATTGATTGAACGAAAGTGAGGGGATCGATTGGGACAATGAACTGGTGTGGTTTCACATAACATACTTCGGTATTCTAATTATATATGGATCTGTAGAATACCAAATTGAATGATTTTGGTTTCAAGGGGAACATGTTTCTAGAAGAAAGTGTTGCAAAATAAGTTCAGTATCAGGGTCAGAAAGAACATGCAAAGTTGACCCGAAATGATGTTGTATGGAAAAATCTGGAAGTGATTTAACAGGTTATAACTTGTGATTAAAGTGGTATCATTGAGTTTTAAACTTAAAGTAAAAATTATACTTAAGTAATTCTTAACGAAGGGAAGTGGATGAGTAGATAAGAAATGGACAGGTGTCCAGGCTTTAAAGTTAAGCTTTAATAACCTTGAAAGACAAGCTGTTGTCTTTGTCTTTATCCTTCTTGAAACTTCTGTCTTTAAAGTTCCTCCAACACAGAGTCTTTCATCAAATATTCACCAAAGTTAAATCTTTCTTTTCTCTGTTTGTCATCACTTCCACTTTGATCTTTCTTTCTTCTATCCCAAGATTAACTGAACCCCCTGTCAACTTTCAAGTTGATGTACATGGTTGCACGAGGAACTAGGGTTCACGTGATCTGAAGATGTTAGAGCTTTAAACAAGTAATTTGTTTTGATTCTGTATTTTTATATGAAATGAAGCATTCATCATGTTAGCTTACGGTTAAATGGTTAAGAACAGTGATATTCAATTTGGCTAGAAAATAAGTAAGGAGAATTTGAGAATGCCATACATATGATCTTCTTCGGATTTAATGATCAAAATGTTATAAGAGATTGTAGAAATGATTTTTGGAGTTGAAAGATCAATGAAAAAGTGTATAATGATGTTTAGAGCTAAGAAAGGAAGATTAAAGTGATAGCTAGAAGAAGAAAGTGAAGTGAATGCAAAGGTTGAAAATGCAAAAAAATGAAAGTGCAGTAATGCAGAAAATGTGATGAATATACGTAGTGAATGTTTATGCTTTTGATGATTATGAAAAATGATAGATTTTGATTGGGTTGTGACATTTTGAACTGAAATGAAATAGTCATGAAGAGGAGATATTATGAGTTAAACAGATTATTGATAGTGATACACATATATTCATATACATATATTAAGACTCTGCTTCCTCTCCACTAAGCACATACGGATTTATATTGGAAAAAACTAGTGGATAAGTTATTGACATCAAATTACCAAAGAATTGAGTTTGTGAGTCAAAGAAATGATTGAGTGATTGATTTATGAAATGAAAATGAGCTTAAGTTATGAACTTGGTAAAGTACCTGAGATTGTCATTGAGCATGCATTGTACATAGTCCATATAACTGGTTGTAAATAAATGAGTTTGTAACGTGTGTGAATGGTGTATTGCATAAATAGGATGTGTAGGAAAAACGTCCGCATTCAGGCGTATTTAGAATTGGAAGCAAATGCTATTTTGGAGCGTACTGTGAGTAGACCGAGATGGTCTCACTTCATTGTTTTCTTTGTTTGAATTTTGTATTAATTGACCACTGGATGATGTTATGAATGTAAATGATTGTATTGATTTTCAGACAAAAGGTCCGACGATTGTGATCATTGATTTGAATATTGAAGTGCTACTTGTATGTGAATAAGACGAACTAAGTATAGATAAATGTGTTTTTAATAAGTATTTGCATGTAAGTGAAAATGTGATTCTCAACTTAATATTGAATGCCAGACTACGGTTCGATGATATGCGAATATGATTGAATGGGATCGCGCAAAATGTGATTGATGCATTCTATTTCATGAATGCATGAGACATAATGGAGTTATGACTAGAGTAGCCACCGATCAGAACTTAAAGCTTAACAAGTGAAAATGAGCCTTGAGCTCAAAAGCGATTAAGAGCCTAACGCTCACTATATAAAATGAGCCCCGTATCCCCCAAGCGGATAAGGGGCAGTTAGTAATAAGCCCTATATAGGAAAGTTTAGGCACTCGGTTACAACAAAGAAATAAATGAAAAGTGAGTCTCATGTGTACTGCATATGCATAATATTAATGATTAAGTGTATTGAATGTGACATGTGAAATAATGTGTTATGTGATGGGTGAGCCATCGATGATAGTCACTCATTAAGTTTGCAAAACTCACCTAAAATTTGCAAATATTTTTCAGGATCAGAAGAATACCCCGTTAGGCCAACGGGAGTATACCTACAGCTTTCAAGTGAAGATTAGAGGTCGGGATCAGTTCGCGTCTGCATTGCATTTCTTTAATTTTTCACTGAATTTTGTACTCCGCAACTTTTGTATAAATTTATATTTTGAAATGACTAAAGTGATTGTGTTTGTGAAAGGCCCAATTGGCTATACGGGAATTTTGTAAATTCATTGTATGACTGAAAAGGGCTTATGCCCTATTTGATTATCGATTCCTGCAACTGAGTGAGTGCTTTAGTACGCCACCCTCGTGGGGCACGGACTCGGATATCACCATCGATATCAGGTTCGGGTCGTGCGGGAGTGGGGTGCTACAAGATAAAATTAAGCTTTGCTTTTAATCTTTTCCATTTACGTTCTCTCACAGCTTTCATCGAACACTTTGATTATTGTTGAAAGCGAATTGGATGCTTCTGTGAGTATGGATTTTCATATTAGTTCTATAACTCAGAAGTTTCTTTGAATGAGAAGAAATCAACTATGGTGATTGAGATGATAAAAGCAAAAAAGAAGTGATCTTTTACTCTATACAGAACTAGAGAAGGAACTATAAGCCATCTTCACTGTGATTCCCAAGGTATAACCACTCTCCGTGTCCTTATCTGAGAAGAAAGGATTTATAGGGAACCAAGTTTGCAATCTAGGGACTAGGTTTCCGTCCCCCAAAGTTCCCTTTCATTCCTTTTCCTCTTGCCTTAATCCAAAACAATAGTAAATCCACCTTCGGAGGAGACACGACCTAAATTAAGACCCAAACACTGATCCTACTTGAACCGATTTGACCCGATTTGAAGCAAGTTGATCCGAATCAATTTTCCCCAACTTGACCCGTGGCCGACTCTTTCTGTCAATTGAGACAGTCAATGAAACTAGCGTTTTGTCCTTCGTTAATCTTTCACTACAAGTTAATGCCCAAACCACGCAGTCGACCGAAATCCCTTACCAATCCAAATTATCTGACCAACATTCTAATCGAACTTGAACTGTCCCAACTTGATTTGAACCGACTTGACCTGAACTATTATCGACCCAACCCATCGTTGAGTTTCGTCATCTCTAATTATTTTGAGTCTTTATTACTTCCTAAGTTTTATCCTTACGGGGTTTTCTTTTACCCCTTTTGAAATGCTTTCATCGCTTGCTTAAGGTTTTGATTCTTTAATCGCATCTTAATCTTGCATCACCTAATGATTCTGTTATCTTCAATTCCTTCTTTCCTGTCTTCTATTGGATTTGCTCCTCACTCTCTTGTATTTACCTAAATCACTAGATTTGGATATTAGTTATTACTTTAACCTAGTTCTTGAGGCGTATGAGAAAGGTTTCAACTTTACAAGCTCTCTTCTCTTAACATAGAAGTGGGGAATCAGAAAAATAATAAACAATTTCATGTAGGCTTGCAATGCTCTTGAAAATCATTACTTTCTAACATAATTTCCCACTTACTTTGACATTTCTATTTAGGACTATCTTGAAATGGAACATCTTCCTTCGCCTTTTTGGAAAACAGTGGATTGCATTAGTTGTTAGTTGATTCTATCAGTGGTTAGCTAATAGCTAATTATATTAGTTGATTTGTCCAGCAGTTAACTTTAGCTACTTGTTAAAAATGTTTGGTAAAATTAGTTTATTAGTATTAACTGTTGATGTGTAAAATGACTTATGAGGGCATGATTTTAAAAAATATATAAGGGTATAAATATATGGCACTGGTATAAAGTTGCTAACTAGGGCAAGAAGGGAATGAGATCCTTTTTCCCACAACAAGAGAAGGGACATGTGTTAGGGCAATGGTATTAGTGGGGTCTATGTTTACATTCCAGCCAAATAAATGTAGAGATTCAGCTGGGCATATTGGCCCTATTTGGCAAACAATGGATTACATTAGCTATTTGCTGATTTTATCAACGGTTAGCTAGTAGCTGATTATATCAACTGATTTGGCCAACAGATAACATCAGCTATTTATTAAATATTTTTAGTAAAATTAGTTGCTTAGTATTAGCTGTTAATGTGTAAAATGACTTATGAGGGCATGATTTTAAAAAAATTGTAAGGGCATCAATATATGGCGTTGGTACAAAGCTACTAACTAGGGCAAGGAGGGAATGAGATCCTTTTTTCCCGCAAAAAGAGAAGAGACATGTGTTAGGGTAATGGTATTAGTGGGGTCCATGTTCACATTACAAAAAAATAAATGTAGAGATCCAGATGGGCATATTATGCAGGAGTAGGGCAGAAAATAAGCAATCGTTTTCTCAGCATTCCTAAAGAAAGAGATGCCCATCCGCATCATTAGGCAAACAACTAAATCAATTGAAAGGTCCAAATGCTCCTGTAGAGGAGCTTTTAAAAAATCAGCTGGTTGGGTTGAATCAGCCAACCCAACTAACTCTTAACCAAATAAGTTTTTATCTTTTTAATATGGTCAAATAATTATTTTAGGTCAATCAGCTAAAAAATAACTTATCAATTGTTTACCAAATGAGCTCATTATGCAGGAGTAGGACAGAAGACAAGCAATCATTTTCTCACCATTCCTATAGAAAGAGATGCCCCTTCGTGTCATTAGGCAAGCAGTTAAATCAGCTGAAGGGTCCAAACGTTCCTATAGAGAAGCTTTTAAAAAATCAATTGGTTGGGTTGAATAAGCCAAGCCAACCAACTCATAACCAAACAAGTTTTTAACTTTTTAATATGATCAACCAACTATTTTGGGTCAATCAGCTAAAAAATAGCTTATCAGTTGTTTACCAAACGAGCCCTTTATGTTTATTAGCGGTGAACCGTGAAGATTCCTTTCTTCAATTGTGGGTTGGAAAATCAGAACCTTGGAGTCTAGCTGAAGTGACGACAGTATGCCTTTGTTGGTTATAATTGAGACACTTCGGAGATTTTAATTACAAAGCTAACAAATTAAGTAATATTAGGGTTTCTATTAAAGATCTAGAGACATTAGAGGTGCTATATCACTTAAAAATATCAAAATATGTGAAATGTGGTAAAAAATATTTGATTGAATTGAATTTCATGTTACTTTGAGATTACATTGACTAGCTTGTGAAATTTTGTTGAAACTTGTGATATAATTGATAAAATATCTATTATCGACGATTCTTTAATAAACATTTCTAAAAAATAAAGAAAAATATTACATTTAAGACCCTCAAAACTTTATTTTTATTAAATAAATTCTGAAATTGTAATCAAATCATTTAAAATGAAGAGGAATCTCTTTTTGTTGAAAATTGCATCTATCTCCCTTAACAAATTCTTCAATTCTTTGAAATTATGTATAGAAGAACTATTAAAAGATTCAAAAATTACTTTAGCAATGTGTATTTTATCAAAAGGCTTCGAAACGCAAACCTATATAATTTTTATTAATTGCTTTGATTATCTTGCAACTAATTTTTATTTTAATTCATGTATTTTAAAAATTACTATTATGTACTTTTTAAACTAAAAACTAAAACAATAAATTCTGACAACAAATTCTTCGTTCTATAAGCTAGTGTTGTAATTTAACCCTTCCCCTTAACACTAACTTCCTTTCTTTTTATTTTGAGCTTATGATAAAAGTTTTTAAAACTGTTGATACCCCGAACCTTTTTTGAATAAATCTATAACTTGGTTTATTTTCTTATTTCAACCTCTTATTCTAAAACCTTTTTCTTGATAAAATGATAATGTTCCTTTACATATTTAGTTATTGCATGAAAATTTGGATTCTCTACTAAATGCATCGTTGACATCACATTAAAAAGGAATTACGAAATATATTGGTTAATTTCAATCCTCCGATAATTGCATAAGCCAAGTACACATGCATAAAAATATACCCATTAGATGAATGTGGGTATCATGATCACCCATATAGTCAGCATCAAAATAACTACCTATCTTTTAATCTTCACCTTTCTTATATAAGACAACATAGTCTAATGTACTCTAATCATATCTCAAAATTCATTACACTGCTTCTAAATGAGGCTTCTTTGGATTTTAAAAACACCAACTCATCACACCTTTTGCTTAAGAAAAATTAGGTCTGATTGAAGTTAGAAAAAATAAATTATTCACCAACAATCAATACAACATTGTATCTTCCAAATTTCTCATGTTTTGAGCACACTTTTTAGCATTTGGCTACATTTGAGTCAAACTTGACTTGCACTCAAGCTTTAAAAAATTATTTAACAATTCTTTGAATATGTTTTGATAAAGAAATATTCCTTTTTGACTATGATTAACCTTTAGTATAAGAAAGTGCTTAAGTTGTCCAAGTTCTTTTAATTGGCATAAGATTGAGGAACTCTTCTTCATTCGATCAATTTCTACTTCAAATTTGCCTATTATGATTAAATCATCTGCATACACTAGTATAATAGCTAGTTTTCCTCCATTAAATTTAACAAACAAACTAAAATCTGCAAGTGTCATAAAATATCCAATATGAATAAAAAAAAATTAACATTCTTACCATATAAAGTTCTTAATGCTTGCTTTAATCTATATAGCACCTTCTAAAGCTTGAACAATCTATTCTTCACAACCATCTTTCATAAGTTTCAACTTTTGCTAGATATAAGTGCTAGTAATACTCTTCCTATTAACCTTAAGTAAGATTTATAAAGGGTTACTCTTCACCCTTGAAAAAGTAAAATCATTGTAAAGGTTCTTTTTTACTTTCAACAAAGAAAATTTTGTATGGAGGATTGATCTTCATTCATCTAAACTACTATAAATTACTTTTGTCTCTCTTTCCTTACTCTCTTTTATTATTTTTTGTTTGTTTTGTAATTATTTCATATGAATTTGCTATAATCATTCATTATCGTATGTAATTAATTAATTAGTTTCAAATAGGTTAGAATATAAACACACAAAATTCTCTCTCTTCTCATATACCATTTGAGACTAACAATTGGTATTAGAGTAAATCTCATTCATTTCATATATACTTCTAGTAAAATTTTAAAAAATATGACTCTAATATAATTTGATTCACTTTTTGGGCAAGGAAATCAAAGCACATATATACCATCATTCTTTGATAGAGATAATTATCTTTATTGGAAGACTAAGATGAAAAACTTTCATACATCCCAATGAAATCCTTAGTGAGAGATAAAGGAGAGACTAAGGTACCAAAGGATATAAGCAAGTGAAAAAATGATAACAATATTCTTATCGCATTAAATAGCAAGGCCACACATATTTTATTTTTTACATTAAATAGGAATGAATTTAATAAAGTATGCATGTGTGAAACAATTTAAGAGATATGGTATGCATGAGTGAAACAATTTAAGAGATATGTTATACTCTTAAAATCATATATGAGGCCACTACTCAAGTGAAAGAGAGCAAAGTGAATATGTTTATCTATCAATACAAATTGTTTGATATGGGATATAATGAATCAATTTTTAACGTGTATGCTCATTTCATTTATATTATTAATTCTCTTAAAGGTCTTAGTAAAACCTAAACTAATCTTGAAATGGTGATTGCTTAGACCTTTACCAAAGATTTGGGAGGTAAAGGTCACCGTCATATAAGAAGAAAAAGATTTGAGATTGGATCACTCCTCACATATTAGATGTGGATGAATAAATTGCAAGAAGAGGAAGTGACTTCAACAAGATCAAAGATACTGTGTTTAAAATATCCAAGGATGACAACATTAATGATAAGGAGTCCTTCATAAGTGAGATCAATGAAGATATAAAGCTCAACACAATGAAATTTAAAAAAACTCTTAAAGAAGAAGAGGGATAAATAATTGAAGAAGAATAAGAAAGCCTTTGATTCCATAAAGAATGACACCACTAGTTTGAAGAGAAAGTATGTGGTTTATAGCTAATAATGATGAGCAAATCTCTTCCTCAAATATTTGTGATAATAATGATGATTATGAAGTTGATCCCTTATATGATGAGTTAGTTGAATGTTTAGAGCTCATGAGCATGAAAATGAAAAAAGTATCTTTCAAATATAAAGAAATTCAAAAACTCTTAGATGCATGTATGATTAAGACTAAGAAATTAAAATGTAATACGCATAATATTGTAGGATTTAAAAGTGCAGTTGTTTTTAATATCAAAGTGGATGTTTTATTGGATTAGAATAAGACATTGAAGAAGGAGATCAATATATGATAAGATCTCATCTTAACGTATTATTTGATATTATCTCCTTTTTTAATTTATTTTTGTGCGTAAATGTTAAAATTAATGTTTGTTTTGTTTTAGGAGATGAAGACTTGAGATTGTATCAAAATTACAAAATTTTGGATGAAGTGGAAAGCTTGCCACAGTGGATAAAATTGATTACTTGAAGAGTTAGAGTTTGACTGGAAGTCTTCGCCTTATCCTTATCATGTAAAAATTTGAATTCGTTTTAGATACATATCTTTACAAGTTAAGAGTTAGACTAGGATTAAATTAGAAAACTCTATAAAAGAGGCATTCCACAGGTGAGGGTTCTCTCTTTTTTTACACTTTTTGCAATTCTTAATCTTTTTTCTGTTTTTGTTATAGGAGAAAAAGTCATGTGTGGCTAAACTCAATTATTTTGATTCAAAAGGATTCAATACTCTAATTGTAACCTTGTGAGGTTTTGTGTTCTAAACCTTTTATTCACGTTTTAATTCAAGTATTTCTTGTTTTGAGTTCTCATATTTCATGAATGATTAATATTTGATTAGTTTGACAATTTAATTTAATATTGATTATTTTATAGCTATCCATGAATTCAGTGATCTCTAATTGTCATGAAGGAATGATATAAGTAGCAAATAGGTTACTTATGACTTTCTATATTTAACTTATGATAAGAAAACTAAATTGAATAGTTGCAATTATCTCAATTATTTAATTTAGAGTTTAGTCTTTTTCACGGAGCTTATTGCTATCATTTATTTTATATGGAATGTTATCACACCTAGCTAATGGATGATAAGTTTTGGTTTGTGTTGGCCCCTGAATTTTTTTTATTTGACTAAGCATGATTAAATATTTTTGGAGTCTTGCAAGATTTATGTGTATTGGGATTAATTAGCATGTTAGTATTAATGAGATTAGGTGACATAAGTTAAGGAATTAAAATGTTATGGTGGTAACTTATGCATAAGGGGTAGTATAGGAAGATTACTTAAGTGGGGAAGTTCTAAAGCTTTGAAGGAAGGGCAAAAGGGACTTTGTGCTTTCATAAATGGTTTAAAGGCAAGACAAAAGAGTGGGCTTTTAATTAGAAGAAGCAAAATACGAAATTGAGAGAGGAGAAGAGAGGGAGTGTCGTAGGAGGAGAGAAGGAAGGAGAAAAAGAAGAAAAAAGTTAGGGCTTCCATTTTCTTGGAGTTCAAGAGAGTTTTTGGAGTTATTTCAAGAAGGAAAAAGCTAGAGGA
>JANITX010000004.1:53985999-53999569 GCA_027564395.1 Erythroxylum ulei
ACTCCTCACTTCTGTCACTGTCTTGGGTGCCTACCAATTCACCACTGCTTCAACCTTCCTCAAATCAACATGAACTCCTGCTTTCAAAATTACATGTCCAAGGAAAACCACTTCATGCAGCCAAAATTTACATTTGTTGAATTTGGCATAAAGCTCTCTCTCCCTTAATCTCTGCAGCACAATCCTGAGATGCACAGCATGCTTCCCTTCATCCTTGGAATAGACCAGAATGTCATCGATAAACACTATGACAAACTGATCCAGAAACTCCCTGAAAACCCTATTCATCAAATCCATAAAAGCAGCCGGAGCATTGGTCAATCCGAAAGGCATGACCAAAAACTCGTAATGTCCATAACGAGTCCTAAAGGCTGTCTTGCTTACATCAGACTCCTTGATTCTGAGCTGATGATAGCCTGACCTGAGGTCAATCTTGGAAAAGACCCGTGCTCCCTGCAGCTGGTCAAACAGATCATCTATCCTTGGCAAAGGGTACTTGTTCTTAACGGTTACCTTGTTTAGCTTTCGGTAATCAATACACATCCTCCAAGACCCATCCTTCTTCTTAACAAACAGAACCGGCGCTCCCCAAGGTGAAGAACTCGGTCTGATGAACCCCTTCTCTAACAGTTCTCCCAACTGTTCCTTAAGCTCCTTCAATTCTGCTGGAGCCATTCTATACGGTGGTATAGAAATTGGTGTGGTGCCGGGGGTCAAGTCGATGGCGAACTCACTTTCCCTCACCGGCGGTAAACCAGGTAGGTCTTCTGGGAACACATCTGGGAACTCCCTGACAATCGGGAAATCCTCCAACCTTCCTACACCCACCTCATTGTCCACTACATGCGCCAAAAAGGCTTCACACCCCTGGCCCATCATTCTGTCAGCTAGTAGAGCTAAAACAAATTTCGGTGTTGGCATTTTCCTGTCCCCCTTGAAGATCACCTTCTTTCCATTTCCCAGATCAAACTCCACCTCTTTAAGGCTACAATCTAACTTCGCCCGATATTTCTCCATTGAATCCATTCCCAGTATAACATCTAACCCCTGTAGGTCTAGAGGTAGTAAGTCCACTACTAGTCTAGCACCATCGATGAAGAGTTCACAATCCTTATATACTAGACTTATCACCACATGACTCCCGAGAGGAGTACTAACAATCAAAAAGTTATCCAAAAACTCGGGATTCACAGCATGCAAATTCATACTTGCAGACACAAAAGAATGCGTAGAACCAGTATCAATTAACACAAATACTGTAGAATGAAAAAGCTGAGCCATACCGGTAACAACTTAAGGAGCAGCTGCAACTTCTTCCCTGGTCATGGAAAAGACCCTGGCTTGAGCCTGACCCCTGGGCCTCCCTGGAGGATTAGCCTTTCTCACAGCTCCAGAACTACCCACTTCATTTGCTGACCTGGGTCCCACTGTTTCTGCTCTTCTTGAGGCTTGTAAGTGTGATCCCTCTTGCCTGATTGCTTGGGGACAGTCCTTGATCATATGTCCTCTCTCACCGCATCCGAAACATGCTCCAAACGGTTTAAGACACTCCCCTTTATGAAACCTCCCACAATGCTCACATTGGGGGTTTGTATATTTACCTTTCCATGTCTTGCCTGGGCCTCTGACACTTGAAGCTTGTTCTGAAACTGCCCTGGTCTGCTTACTTTTGGCGGGACCACTACTGCCCACCCCACTCTGAGTATGAAAAGTTCTTGTGCTCTTCTCAGGCACTGGAGCACTCATTCCCTTCCTGGAGGGCTGCTCTCGGTTCTTCCTCTTCCTGCTCACTTCAGACCTGATATTCTCCAGCTTCTCAGCCTGAAGTGCAGCATCTACCAACTGCTGGTAATCACTGAAATTGTGGATCAGCACCTTTTCCCTGATCCCTAGGTGCAGTCCGCCCTCAAATTTGCGGCACTTGTCCTCCTCATTGGCCACAATGTTTGCCGCATCTACTATTGCAACTACTAATTCTTGCTATTGCATCTACTAATTCTTGGCCGCTACATCAGATTGACAGTAACAATGCCTTTCTTCATGGTTTTTTTAATGAGGAAGTATACATGTTACCTCCCGAAGGCTACACTAAAGCTAAATTTGTTGATGTTTATAAACTAGTAAAGTCCATTTATAGACTCAAGCAAGCTTCTAGACAACAAAACCTTGAATTTTCTACTAAGTTGCACCAATTTGGTATATACAATCTAAACATAATCATTGTCTTTTTTTGTTGTGAATTTCAATTCCAATTTTTTAGCACTTATTATCTATGCAAATGTTGTGCTCATAACAAGACCAGATGAGAACAAGATTCAATATGTCAAGCATTTTTTACATGATGCACTTACTATGAAAGATCTTGGCCCTGCAAAGTATTTTCTTGGTCTAGAAATAGTCAGTTCAACTGTTGGAATTCACATCAATCAATGTAAATACATTCGAGATATTTTGAAGGATAAAGGTCTGTAAATATATTTGAGATATTTTGAAGGATACAAGTCTACAAGGAGCTAAACCAACTGCTTCTCCTCTTCCTACCAACACTAGACTTCAATTTTCTAATGATTCACCCATTGCAGATGCAACACAATACAGAAGACTACTCGGATTACTACTTTATCTTAATCTTTCTAAACCCGACATCCCATTTGTTGTTCAACAATTTAAGTCAATTTATGAATTCTCCTCAAACTCGTCACTAGAAGGCTACTCTTCATGTCTTATGGTATGTCAAACAGTCTCCAGCTAAAGGATTATTTTTCTCTTCTACTCCTACCCTATAACTTGAAGGATATTATGACACTAATTAGGCTACATTCCTTTCTACTCGTAAATCAGTCACAGGTTATTATATTTTCCTTGGATCTTCATTCATTTCTAGGAAAACCAAGAAACAATCTACAATCTCCAGATCTTCAGCAAAAGTAGAATATCGAAGCATGGCCACTACTATTTGTGAATGACAATGGGTCACGTACATACTTCAAGACTTTAAACTACCAACTCCCACCAATTCCTTTGTTTTGTGACAATCGGGTCATTTTACATATGGCTGCTAATCCTGTTTTTCATGAAAGAACCAAACACCTCGACATTGATTGTCGTCTTATTCATGATAAGCTCAAGGAGGGTTTTATTAGAACTACCCATGTTTCCTCTAAATTTCAACTCGCAAACTCTTTTACCAAATCCCTCACAACTCCCAAGTTTCATCGTTCACTTTCCAAGCTGGGATTGATTGATCTCCACCAATCTCCAACTTGAGGGGGGATGTAAATATACAATATACATAATATACATATAACTTATATTTTGTTAAAGTTGTTATATGTATAGTTAGCACAAAGGAAGTTAGTTAGTTAGTTAGTTAAACAATTAGGTGAACAATTATTTTTTGTTAATAGCATTTGTACATATAAAGAGGTAAAAGGATGAATGCAAAAATATCTGATACATTCATTACTTCATATCAGCCTTTGTTTGCTTCTACTCAATAAGTTTTTAATACTGTTCAAGCACCTCATCGCAACAGTCAAATCATCGGCCTTCACCAACTATTAAACTTATAATATTTCGGTACTTAAGTGAATATATTTGATATTTTGCTACTCTTACATTTTTTATGAATTCTTTATTTACATTTATTTTCAAGATATTTATTGTAGTATATTATAATTTTTATATTATATTACCAAACAAGATAATTGTTACATTTTATTATTAATCAAGATTATATTATTTAGAGAAATTAAATGTAGGAAAAAATCAACAGATTATCAACAGAAAATTCGGGTGGGAAGTAAGAAATAATAGCTAACATTACCATAGGTAAATTTGCTGACAAAATCACAATATTCCGTATGCAAATTACTGACGGAATTACAATATCCATAAGTAAATTTAGCGACGGAAATAATTCCGTTAGTAAATTTAACGACAAAAATAAAATTTTCGTCGTTAAATTTACTGAAAAAATTATAATATTCGTGGGTAATTTTAGCAACGGATAATGTAATGTTAGATTTATCAACGAAATATTGTAATTTCGTCAATAATTTACCTATGAAATTTTAATTCCGTTCGTAATTGTAGCTACGAAAATTGTAATTCTATTAGTAAATTTACCTACGAAAATTGTGATTTTGTTGGCAAATTTAGCAACGGATTTACAATATCTGTCGCTAAATTTTACCTACGACTATTTCTCCTACAATCCTTTTTGTCGATAATTTCCATTGCCAAATTTATTTACTAACGAAAAATCAATATTTTTCATCCGTAATTTCTGTCGCTAAAACTAATTTTTCTTGTAGGGATAGTTTTTTTCACTTTTAAGGGTTTTCACGTACAAATTTTGATATCATCTTATACTCCCTTCTATCCAAATTAAAAGTCGTTTTAGAAGGATTTTAATTATTCAAAATAAGTGTCGTTCGTAACTTTTCATACATATTTATGATTTTAATTTCAAAATTACCCTTTCATTTCTCTTACATCTTAATTACACAAATTACATAGATTATATTTTCAAGGCACTTCAACATGCAATTAATAAAAGTATATCAAATATTTCATTAAATTTCTTAATAAGTATGCATCCCTCAAAAACAACTTTTATTTTAGATAGGAGGGAGTACTATTTTTGCAATTTATTCTTGTATATTTTAAATCAAAGAGAAAAAGTAACTTCTACTTATCTACCCATCCTTTTCCGACAACTCTCAACCTCCAACGTTCAATTTATGTTAGGAAAATATAAGAATATGAACCCTTAACAGACCTTTTTCACCACAAATAGTATATTTTCAAATAAACCTTCTCTGTGTTCTTACCTTACTTACGGGAAGCCACCTATCCTCTTCAACACTACACAACGCAACGCAACCCAAACAAAATTCTCTTCAATCCCACCTCTTTCTTTGTGTTCTTAACTTACTTACGGGAAGCAACCGATCCTCTTCAACGCGACACAACGCATCCCAAAAAAATTCTCTTCAATCCCTCCTCGATTCGGTTGGCGTAAGTGACTAGAGCATGAGCTTTTGATCTTTTGGACCCTATAGAATTGGATCTCTGATGAATAGGCTTCTTCTGGGTCCATAAAATTTAAAAGTTCAGTAAAGGCCTGCAAGTTAAGCTTAATTATGCTTACCCTAAAAAATGGGTTGCTTTTATCCAACTCCAGTGTTCCATTGAGTTTGGGCCATTGAGTTCGGCCTAATGAAGAATCTCTTATTGGAAGTGCTTGGCACTTAGCAAATTACATCTTAGATGTATGCACTTTTCTATTCTTGTTCAAAATCGTAAATACTTATATTTGCTTACATAGTTGAAATTCTCTTTTAATACAAAGTCTGTTTGGAATTAAACAAAACTAGCTTTATACTTTTGAAAAATGAACGGTACGCCTAGTAAACATCCCTTAAGTTACATTACACTTCGCTTGTGTTGTAATTATTTGATTCTTATTATTTTGTTACTTAATTATATTATTTCAAATTTATCTTTTAAAAAACCCGTTTCCATGTTAAAATAGTTTTAAATTTTCTAAAAAATTAAAATAAGATAAAAGAGGGACAATGGATTAATACTATGAGAAAAATAAAAAAAAACTTGAAATTTTAGAAAAGAAGAAGGCCCTGCATTATTTGGTGGGATTAGATGAAATATAAAAACAATGGCACCTTTGCCCACTAACAAGATACTGCTTCTTTAATTAGTACCAGAAGATCAAATCAAAACGCCTCCTAGCTTTCTTTACGTGTAATGATTAAGCTTTTATAAGGGTGACAACTCACCCCCAATGTTCATGATAAGCCAAGTTTAAATGTATAAATACGACTAAACCACAAAGGTAGGACACTTGCCTGGCTGGCTGCATTCCATCGTCTCTTGTCCTGTCCAGTGTTTTCCGGCCAGCAATCAATTCCCCCTTTGACCACAGTTAGTACTGCTACTTGTCCACTCCCTCTTATGTGAGTGCCTAATTTAGAAGATAACTTCTTTTCATTTCATGTCTGACACAAGCTGATAAATGTACTTGGCTCATCTCTGTCCCATCATCTATTAAATTTCTCTTGAAAAGTCCAATTATCACTTGCATGGAATCCAAAGCATCATAATCTTTGATATATTGGTCCCACGAATGTGTCAAATTTTCGTATAATGGGATAGTGATTAATGACGGCCATTGATCTGCGGCTACTTGAATTAATTGTACGTACTGTTCTCCGACCCCTAAACTCGTAGACACTCGTTCTTTTCTTTCTTGTATTTTTTGTACGTTGGAAAGTAGAAATACCTATTTTAAGCATGCATAACAGCGTACCTAGAAGTGGCGTCCGATGTATACATATTTGCTTATGTTAGACATTCAAAAACTCAGACTTTTCATATCTAATTTCCAAAAAATAATAATAACTATCCATATTTACAAAAATTTCACCAGAAAGAGATGTTCCTCTAATATGGTAATTTTAGTAATGTTTCAAATATTTTATATTTTTTTCCGTTATATGTGTCTGTTTCTATGAAATGTTCAAATCATTTCTTTAATTGTCGTCTATTAACAAAACATTGTTAAGATTTTTTTCAAGCTAATAAAGAGTGAGACATAATCAAATTTCACTTTGTTTCGTCCAAATCATGTCAAAACCCACTCAACACACACATATTACCTTCAAAATGGGTTATACTAATCTTGTCAAAAGATTATAGTATGAGATTTTATTCTACCTAATCTGATTTTAATTATATATTTTGTAATTTGTTATTGTTGATTTATATCTTACAGTCAATCTATTAGTTGTAGTTTAGTGAAAATTATTTAAAGATATTATTTACCTTATATATACTTAGATGTATATGATAAAGTACATGAGATAATTATACACTTCAAATAAAATTATGATGAGATTATAATTATGAGATTCATATTGCATTTATATATTATCTCTAAATTATTACCATTCATTGTTCTATTAAGACAGGACATCAAACAAACGTAAAAAAGACCAGCACATATTAATGTTTTTTCTTATAATGAAAGTATTTGATCTCATAGATTAAAGTATGGAGATACTCAAACAAATGTATAGGTGTTTGTTGGAGAATAAGTTCACTAAATTGACCTAATATGAGAAATTCATTTGGCACATTACTTGTATGTCTATAAAAATTCTCATTTTAATGATTGTATAAGTGAACCTTTGACTTAAAGCTTTCAAGGTTATCTTATATAAAAATTACTATGTTTCGATACTATTTATAACCTATTCTAATCAATGTAGTTCAATCAATAGTCATTGGATTTAGAATAAACTATATGGAGATAATTGAGTTACCAAGATATAATTCATCACCCTAAAGAAATTAAGGAGAATGTTTTATTGTTCTCAATTAGTATTGAATCATGAAATCCTTAATCAAGATAGAAAAAAAATTTGTAAATAATTTACAAATGTCATTAACTGAATTAATAAATAATGACAGAGAACTAATATGATAGTACTCAAAATAGAGTAGATATTAATTTCATGCTCTACGTCTAATAAAAAATAGTATGATAAAATGCTTAAATCATATAGAAAAATTATGTACAAAAAGGTTAGTCAAAACCACTTTGACATTCTTAAATATTTAGATGGTTATGATGTGTTGCTAGACGCTAATCTTGATCTATAGATATAAATTGTTTAATTAGAGAACTAAAGATAAATTAAAGAATTTTAATTTATCTAATCCTAAATATGATTTAAGGTAATAATTTGTTTTCATTGCTAAAATGTTTGGAAACCTAATAGGTCTCACAAAAAGAATAAGTTAAAGAGAGCAAACATATTTTAATCAAGTAAGATTTGATTGTAAAGTTTGAGAAACGTTGTGATCAAATATAAGATATTTAATAAATAAGAATCAATATGAGATATTGGATCTTATTTAGGGATAATTGGTATTTAAGTAGCATTATTTGAAACAATTAAAATTAGAATTTAATTTCAATTAAATTACTAAAATGTTCAAAACTTATTATATATAGGCTTAAGCTCTAATGGGGCTATCACTTCTTGTTTAACCTTCTCTGTAAGAGTTATAGACTTTTCTCAACTTATTCTGTGAATACCATTAGAGGCTAGACACTTGTACAGCTACAGTGGTTGAGATGGACCAATTTCAAAAACGATTCGAGGGATACTATAAGACTATGATCAAGCTTTATAATAAGGTACAAATTATAATTCATGTTTAATTATGATTTATATATTAATAATTTTATAGAATTAAAATGATCTTGAATTTTAGGAAATTAAAATACCAAAAAATTTCGTCATTATTCCGTTGTGAACAGGATCAAATCCTTTCCTCATTTCCCAACATTGGTATCAAAGCAATCTTTAATTCTATGATTTAATTAAATCATTTTATTGTTATTGATATTAAATTTTGGAATTGAAATTGCAATACTTGTAAACCTAAAATTAGATTTAGATGAAATCTGAAAATTAACAATATGAAGAGCTCATATTGATTCTAGAGATTTAGAATTTTAAAAATTCATTAAATTAATGTGAATATGTTCATAAAATCTGAAAATTTCAATAAGCTTTGAACCCAGAAAATTAGAAACTTGGAAGTTCTGAGAACTCAGTCTAACAATGCCAAATCTGGAATTGTTATATGCTTATGGTTGAGTATTAAGTTTTGATGGGCTCGTAGGCGAATATGAACTGGTTGTATGATTGTTATTTGTTGTGTTGCAAATAAGTATCACAACAACAACGTGTAATTAAACCATGTGGTGACTGGAATAAGCTTGGTGAAGACGCCTTAAGGTGGAGGTGCAGTTTGTAGCTTATAAAAGACATGGACAACTAGATTTTGTGGTAGCTACAAGAGGAAATAGGCGACAGCATGGGCGAATGGCCTTGAAGGATTTGTTATCTCCGGCGTCAAGCTACAAAGAGGCGACAACACTTGCAGCAAGCAGCAGGCAGCAACCAGTGGCATGAGGAAGCGTGGTTAGACTAGTAGGAGAAAAGGCAATGTCGAGATCATAGATGAACAGTGGGATTAAATTAAATTTACGAATTTATTTTTTTAGAGAATTATTGTTTAATTCATTTAGAAATTGTCTCTTTATTTATGAATAGTAAGCTTCTTGATTTATTAAAAAAGGTATTTTTCTTGGTTAAATTTTGAAATTTGTTTTCATTTATTAATTAAGAAAAATGTGTTTTCTTTAATATTTTGAAAATTAGTTTTCTAACTTATTAAAGAAAGATTTTCTAATTAATCAAGAAATCAATCTTTACATAACTAATATAAAAGACTTTCTTAATTAAATTTAAAAAAGTATTTTATTTAATTTTGAAAGTAGTTTTATTTTAAGTTTAGAAAACTAAGAAAAGTAATTTCTAATTATATTAGAAATATTTTTCTAATTGGATTAGAATGTATTACTTATATAATTTTTAAAAAGGAGTTTTTCTAAATTATAATAAGTAAGAAGAATCATTTGTTGAAAATTGTTTTGAATTAATTTTTATTAAAAGGGTCAAGATAATTGAGAATAGTTTTAAAACAAGAATTTAGTTTATTTAGGAACCAATGCTTCTAACCTAGTTTAACTTTTCCAAAGAGTAGGAAATATTTTTTTAAATTACGAAAATCAATAACTATAATCAAACAAAGCTTGATATTTTATGCATATAATTTGATGAGTACATAAGTTGTAAGTTTTATTTATATGTTTGATATATATATTAGATACATGTCAAATTGTATGCTTTTATATGTTTGATATTTTACATGTAATTTTCTATTAGATAAGACCAAAACAATTAAATCCCTCATTAAAAATATTAAGTACACGTTGAGAATGTGATTGTTGTCTTCTATTATTATAAGAATAAACCATAGTTTTGTTTATTATAAGGTTTGTTAAATAAACTTAAGGTCGTTTTAGCTCGAATGTGTTTAGTCTTATGACAATAGGTTCTACTTAACTAAATTTATATGATTTGGATGAGCAAACTCACAATCACATGAATTTAAAGGCAGAGTTAGGAATAAATTATAATATATGTTTTAGCAAGAGTTGTCACCTGAAGGATCTAGGAGTCACATAAGATGTGATTGATAAAGTTATTATCTACCTAATTTAAGTTTAGTTAATTTGTTAAGCAAACTCAAGATCAATTATATTTGAATGGGATTCTAGTCTACTAGAAAGATTATAATAATCTTTCTGAATAGTAATGAGGGCTATTATTTCGAATAAAATAGTGGGAGTAACCAAATACATGATTAAAGACCTAATCTCGTTTGGTGGTCATGACATATAATTAATTAATTTCTTTTCTTATATTTATATTTTGCTCTGAGTGGAATTTACCTTGTTTAGTATAATTGATACTAAGAGTTAGTGAACCAAATTTCGTGGACATAGGTTATGTTAGATAGAAAAGTTGTATGTCCATTATTCAATTTTTCAATAATCTTTGATAAGGATTTGGTTTTAAAGTTTTAGAGATATGTCAAAATCATGGAGATGACAAAATGTATTGACATTTTGAGTTGAATAATGTCTCATAAACTTTGATGACAACATGTGAGATATCAACATCATGATAGTAAGATGTAAGAGGTTGAATGAAGTAGAGCTGAAAGGCACAGTTCCTTAATGAAATTGTTTCATTCAGTTAACTATATTAAAACCATAAACATGGAAATCAATTAGAAAATTTGATATAGTATGATAAAGGTTATCACAAGAAGAAAATTATTGCATAACTTTTCTTGCCTACACATAATATGATAGAGATTATATGCATTTTAACTTATGTTTTTTTTAGTATTCAATACTAAATTCATATTCAATATTATTGCAATGTTCAGTGCATGATAAGAAATAGATTGTTGAGTAAAAGTATTTGATCCAATTTTATACAAATAGTTTGTATATATTGGATCAAAGGAGACTTATGTTTAACATAAGTGGCAAGAATACAAAGTTGGATAACTAAGATTATCCTTCTATGCCATATTGGTTCAATCAACATGATGAGAATCATAAATTTGCATACAAGGATATAGTATCCTTTTGATTATGAATCATATGAAACTTATTAAGTTGAAGACTAACAAAATCAACCTTTGGTGAAAGCATTATGGTATTGGATTGCTAATTTTATACATGTAATGTGTTAGATAGAATAACAATTAATAAAATGACAATACTTATATTTCATTAGAATGCTAATGACTTTATGTGATGGAGTCATATGTATTAAATGAAATAATGATTTAAAATTTTGAAAAGTTTAAGTAGTTTAAATATAGGTAGAAATTAAGTATTGAGAATGTTGAAGCACTTTGATGAGATCGATTTAGTGAATTTTAAATTTTTGGTTATCTGCAGGGAATGAGATTCTTTGGTGAATACCTTTACAATAAAATTTCATAACAGTATGAATTTATATAAGGAGGAAAATATAAAATGAGATATTGTATGATGCAATATTATTTCTTTTATAGCTATGTCCAGTAAAATGACTTACCTTCAATAGTTCCAATTAAATCAATTAGTAAGAATTCATATTAGACATGAAACACTAGGTCTTTGAAAGAGTCAAAGTTAATGATTTAGGGATGTGATGCTTGATTGAAAGAAGTATTATCCATTAAGTTTAGAACTAAATTGGGTAATAAAAATTTATAAGATATCCAATAGGTTGGATATAATCTTATAAACCTATTGAACAAATTGTTTTTTTCAATGTATACTTATATGAGAATGGTTATCAAGAAAAGTAGTGAGAGTAAGATGAAAATCTCATGACAGTACATCCAATTGGAACTAGTGTCTTTGTTAATACATTTGATAAATACTTGAAAGGTTATGAGACATTGAACTTTCATGATGACTTCAAAAAAATCTTTTGGAAATCATAGTAAATTTATTATGTCTATAAAAAGGTTAGTGGGAGTATAATTGTCCTCTTCAATTAGAGTATGTAAAGGCATATTGCTCATAGAGAATAATAATTTTAATTTTGAATTTTCGAAAATATAATTGTTTAAGAACTATTCTTATTGGATTTGAAAAAGTAACAAGTTAATTATGGAAATTAAATCTATAGAGATAGATTGGAAGTTGTTCACCTATTCTAAGTCTAAGTGCATAGATAATGTACTAAAGATGTTTATTATTTGAGATGTCAGATACTTATGAAGTAGTAAAGATATCCATTATTCTATGTATGAGTTGATATTTGAGTTCAAGGTGATAAGGATATTAAGTAAATCTTAACTAAGGTCTATTTACCAGTGTTTATAGTTTCATACCGTTCCGGTCGGTACCGGCTAGAATGTTCCGTACCTGCCGAAAAACGGTACCGAAACGGCCTCTATGGTACCGGGTATAAATTCCGTTCGGTACCGGCCGATTCCAGTGAGTACCGGCCGATACCGCCAATACCGGAATTTTTCGGGACCATTCTGTAAAATTTAAAATTTTGAGGGACTAATTTGAAAATAAAAAAAATTATCTAACCCCCCTCCCCCCGCCGCCGGACGTTCTCTGGAATCTTCTCTCTTCTTCGGTTCTCCTTCCTCTCCTCGCCGATGCTCTCCCTCCTCGGATCTCGTCTCGCCGCCGTCTTCCTGGCCGTCGACGTGTTCTCCTCCTCCTTCGTCTTCGACCGGTGGTTGTTGGATCTCGTCTCGTCTTCTCCTCGCCCGGTCCTCCTCGTCGCCGCCTTCGCTCGTCCTCCTCGTCGCCAGTCGCTGCTCCTCTTAAAGCACAAAAATGTAAAGTTGTGGAGTTCCTTTGTGTTGCAGAGAATCGTGAAGAAGATGACGATGGAGGCACTAGTTTTCTATAAGCACAAAAATGTTTTCCATTCTTTCAAGTTCACTGATATATTTTATTATTGATAATGGAACTTATGCTCCACCACGATTTGGATTCTAGTTTCAAGTACTAGAACGTATTTTCTGATGCAAGATTTCCAGCCAAGCTTCTCATGCCACGTGCGTGGGCAGGTACAAAAGGAATAGAACAAGATTTAAAGCCTACTAAAAAGTAGATTATGATAGCGGAAGCCTACTAAAAAGTAGATTATCTTTCTCCATAATCAAACGTATCATTTAATTGCACTTGTCATCTTTGTCTTCCCATCGCTTTTGGCTTTTTATCAACTGGAATTAGAATTAGAATTGGATTGAAAATTAAATTTGGAATTGGAATGATATGATTTGGATTGGAAATTAAATTTGGAATTAGAATTAGAATTGGATTGTAAATTAAATTTGGAATTGGAATTGGAATTGAAATTGAAATTGAAATTGTATGATTTGGATTGGAAATTAAATTTGGAATTGGAATTGGATTGTAAATTAAATTTGGAATTGGAATTGGATATTGGCATTATTGTATTAATATTTAATTGTTGAATTATTGATCAATGAAATTGAATTTGAGTTTTAGTAATTGAATTTGAGAATTGAGATTGAGTTTGATAATTTGAAATGTTTAATTGTACATGTATTTTATTTAATGATAATT
>JANITX010000004.1:54030156-54043530 GCA_027564395.1 Erythroxylum ulei
GCGAGGTTATTATTTTATCCCATTGGCCCAAGTCGGGACCGGAGAAAATTATTATTTAATCGAGGTTATTAATTTATTGAATATTCATTTATCGAGGTTTTACTATAACTTAATTATTTTACCTAAATCTTATTTAATTTAATGTTATTATTTAGTTAGGATTAATAAACATAATAGTATAATCTCTATGGGTTTGATACTCGAGACTATTATAATTTCAATAACTTGTTACAATCTATTATATACATTTATATATAAATTAGGTCAAGTCTTTAGCATTATAATAGGGAACAATTTAATTACTATCTTATTAATCTTAGCTTTATTTCACATTTATCCTCATCTACTTGTTTATAATTTAGCTATCTTCTATATTTCATCTTTTAAATTAGGAGCAAATATCGTTTAACTATGGCACGACCAACAGGGGACATGCTATCATGATGGGATGTAATGGCATCCTTCTCATGCAAGCATAAATGTGGAGCTTACCCCATGTTAGTATAAAGAGGATAATTATATAGCTATTATTTAGGGAATTACTAATGGCATCACCTAAGTTCCAATATAGACCTTAACTTCAATGGCTACAATTATTACAAATATAGAGGATGCTTGAGATATTCTAATAGTGCATATTCTTTATCAACGTAAGATTAGGTAAATTGGAAAAAATGGTGCAATTTAAATATACATCCATTAACAATTTGGAGATTCAATTGATCTAAATAGCTAAGAAGAGGTAAAAGAGGTCAAGGTACACTTCCCAGTAACATATGAATGAATTCAAGAGATCAAATATTAACCATTGCATTTAGGAGTGACAAAACACTTGATGTTGAAGATGTTAAAGAGAAGGAAGTATAAAGGTTAGATAAACATGAGGAATAAGGAGAGAAAGCGATGGAAAAGGTAAATTAATAATAGTTTCATCTCCATTTGATGCCAATCATACTCTTGATTTAGAGGACAAGTTGGTCAAGAATAAACTAACTTCATTCTCATATTCAATAAGAGTCATTCTAGATTGATAAACATCAAGACCCATAATGACACCTTATATGCCACCAATTCCATTCTAAGTAGGCTTGAAATCAATGAAAAGTAAGACAAATTTGCTTTTTTTAAGATGTTGAAGTATACATAATACTTAAATTATCTCCTTTTAAACAAGAAGAAGTTTAAGGAGTTATCAGTAGTTAATTTAAAAGAAAAGGGCACCTACATCATGTAAAAGGGCTCCTACATCCTGTAAATAGAAGAACAGGAATTCATGAATCTAATCCCAATGAAACATGAGGCAGCTTTTGAGCTTTAGACCCTAAAGAAGAGTGGATATAATTCTTTAATTACGAATTCAAGATGATTGACATGAATAAGAAATCCAACTAGAGGACTTCTAAAAAAGTGCTTATTAGGAAGTGCCCCAACATTCTAACTTTTGTTTTCTTTCATTTTGATTTATTAGTGATAGTTATTTACTAATATTTTTATTTCTTTAGGAAGTAGTTTTTCTAGAATTTATGGAATTTTACCCCACCAAACTTGGCATGGATTTATAATAGTTTCATCTACCTCAATTGCCTCTTATACTTGCTTTTATTATCTTATTTATTTGACAGTGAGGATATTGTCATGTTTAAATGTGGAAGTGAATATATGAGAATTTGATTTTTTTATATATATGTTTTAGGTTTAAACTTTTTTTATTTTAGTTTTCCATTTTTTATATATAGGAACTCATTAGTTACTTTAATATGATAGCGTAAGTTTATGCATAATTCTATATTGAGATTGGTTTTTAAAGGTTAAGTGTCTAATATGATTAAGTAGTTGCAATGTAAACTTGACTTTATGAATACTAAGAAATCAAATCTATTAAGTAATAATACTTTAATTTGACTTAAAGGATCCTATGAGAAATTGAGCTTTTATGCATTATCGTTTCTTTCACATATGAATATCTTCTAAGATTTTGAATTTTTAAAACTTTAATTTCATCTTTTTGGGATTACATGTAAGATATGTACAAGTGCTAAAATCATAAAGACAGTTAGGATTTATATTTGAGCTAAAGTGCCTATATTTTGTATATTAATCTATTAATGAGCCCTTTTGAGCATATAATAAAAGTTTAACTTTTTCTTTGTAACCCTTTTCAAAAAAAACTTGATCTTAAAAGAAAAAACAAGTAATTACATCCTAATTTATGGTTAGTAGAGCTTTTTCTTGCAATTGGATATGATGGTTGGGTTTGGTATGTAAAGAAATAAGTATGAGAGAGATGGTGACATGGAAGAAAAGACAATGTAAAAATGGAAATTCATGCCAAAACAGAAAAATGAAAAAAGATGAAAAGAAAGAAAAAGAAAAGAGAATGTAAACAATTGATTGACATGTGTTTCTTAAACTTGAAAAGAATGTAGGAAGAGTAGATTTTTGCATAGTTTCAAGAGTTAGTAGAGATTTTTTTTATCAAAATATTGATTTACTTGCTTTACAATTTGTGAAAATATTTTGTTTTTCCCATTATCTTTATTTATTAATCTACTTATCCTTTTGGCCTCATTATAACCTTGTTCAAGAACTTTTGGTTTTTTTCTTATATATATTTATTGAAGTAGTAGAGATTAGATGATTTCCAATCTTAAGATAAGTTCAATTTCATCAGAAGAAGATAAGAGTACCTTTCCCAAATTTCTAATACTTATATGAGTGAATGATACCTTATAGGAAAATTATCAAATTAAAGTATTTGAACTTGATGAAGGAGGTAGAATAGTTTTTACACTGCTTTGTTTGTATAATGATCTGTTTAAAAGATATTATAAGTTCTACAATTCAATTAAAGGCTAGATTTTGCATATCTTATGTTATTAATTGCGAAGTTAACTAATGTGTGTAAATAGATATTTATAGGTTCATTATAATAAATTCTTAAAACCTAGGGGTTTAATGGCTTATCTTAATTGCTAAATGACATTATATGCCCACAAAGTGGAATTGATTATTATTTAGTTATTTTAGTTTATATGGTTATGGCTATTGATTTTCAATTGCTTGAGGATAAGCAAAAAGTTAAATATAGGGGAATTTGATTGGAATATATTTACAATTTAATAGGGGTTAAATTAGTTATAATTTAGCATATTTATACTATGTTTTATATAAAATTATACAATGCTTTACTATGTTTAATTCATTGTCTCGTAGGTGATAATATTAATTAAAAATCTAAGATTAGAGTATATATTTCTCTGTAGTTGTCGAATCTAAGAGAAATTAAAGCCACTAGGAAGCTAACGTGATATGTAACAAACTTGTATAAGGCATGTCAATTTAAGCTTAAAAAATGTCAAAAAATTAAGGTAAAGTTGAGAAGTGGGTAACAAGGTACCAACATAGGTCCATTTAAGACCCGTGTTGGACATATTGCTTGTTCAAAAACAAACATATGCCATATATGAAGTAGAATGGCACAAAACTCATCATATTTGTATAGTTAAAGTTTTAAAACAAAATTGACATCATTTTGAAAGTGTAATAAGTGTCTTAATCATGATTTATGGAGAATGCACGAAATTACAAGTTTAATCACCTTAGAACTCTTTATGTAACCTTATCTTACAAATACTTTTCTCAAGGTTTTTTTTCTTAGATAACTATAGAAGCTAGTGATAACCTCCTTTGTCATTAAGTTAATAGTTTTAGGGTTTCTTAACATCAAAGAGGGATTTGGATCAAGATTGGAGGAATATTATGACAACTCGTCTAGTTCTTTCTTTCTCTTCTTTATTTTATGTTAGGATTTATTTATTCTTATTTAGTTTCTATGATATTTAGTAGCTAAAAAGAATTATTTGAATCATCAATTCATGATTAGTTATTATCAAGTTTAATTTATTCTCTTTGATCTTAATTGTTAAATTTGTGACTGATTATCACAAAATCATTCCCAGGGATTATATAAATGACTAAGAGGTGAAGTATGATATATGCATTAAGAGAATAGACACATTAACTCTAGATAAAAAGATTTCTTAGACTATTGTAATAACTAAATAGGTTAACTAGGGTTAATAAATTTGATTAGTTGAATTATGCATTTGGAGGTGACAATTACATAGTTAACTATACATGTTTTCCTCAAGAAAAAGTATAAATACATTTGGTTAATTATTATTTCAATCATGATAGTGAATCTTACATAATAATTAGAGTTTTATATAAGTGAACCCTAAAGCCTTAACGTTTATCTTGTTGATTTTTTTACTAGGTCAATTATCTTATTTTTGTTAGTTTAACAAGTTAATTATTCTTCCTTAATTTTATTTATTTTGGTATTATTATTTAGATAATCAAAATAGTAGTGTAGTCCTAATGAGATCGATACGTTAGAATGTTATAGCTTTAGTAACTTGCAACAATCATTTTTGTACACTTACATATAGATTAAATCATTTAACATCTTATTAAGTTAGCACATATAAGACTCAAGTTTCTTCAAATTACCTAATTGTTCTTTAAAGAAAGACATATATTGCTTAAGCATCTCTTCATCCCTTTATCATATGAACATGGTAGTTGTTGAAATTGAATTATTTGTTGGAATCTAGGTTGTATTATATCTTCCTACTCTAACTCATTACTCCTTACAAAAGAAATTTAAGTGGCTTTTCCCTTCAGGGTTACAAGTATTAAAGAAAGAATTATTCTTAACAACTAATTTTCCTCTATAAGTAGCCATATAGTTTGAATCTTTATAATAATTTAAGGTAACTCACGCATATATGGGAAAGATGCTCATACACACAATGTCTTAATTCAACAATATCTTTATTTGCTTAAAAATATCTACAACCTGCTCTGCCAGGAGTGAAAACTCTTGAACTTTATAAAGAGAGGCTTTTGATTTTTCTCTTATAACCTTAGTTAACGAGTTTTTGGCCAAGTTTTTAATAATTTCCTTAACTTCTTTAATAGTTTTTTAAGATATTGTATCTGTTGGCTACATTGTCATAAAAGGTCTAACATATGAGAGTATGACCTTAGAAAAATTACATAAACAACTATAGAGAATATTGATGGTGTGGACGTTTGATAAGCAATGATCTTTATGTCTCCCAAAATTTATGGAAAACTTCTCCCTCTTTTTATGTAAAACCCTAAATTTTGATCATAAAATTAGTGATCTCATATAGAGGGAAGAACTGCAGCATAAAATCGTCATATACTTGGTCTTATTCCTCAAAAGAATCTACCTCAATCAAAAGCAATCAGGTCTTTTCTCAATCTCTCTTATAGTAAAGGAAACATTTCATCGACAGTTCATCTTCAGTAATACCATTCAATGTAAGTTTTTGGATCGCAAAATAAAATTCTATAATAAGTGTCTTTGTGTCTTCCCTAAGCAATCCAGTAAAAGTTAGTAACAAGTAGAGATAGACTTGTTTTAGCTCATAATTCCTTTTCCTTTGACTTAATCTAATTTATGAGGGACTAGCGTAAATAATAAGCATCTGAATGTCCCCCATATGAGTTTTAGTGGGCTGCTTCTCCTATCACCAACAATAACATTATTCTCACCATCGATGTTAATGTTTCTAGCATTTATCTTATATGAATCCATCTCTTTCTTCCTCCTAAAATCGTTTCATTTACATATCCCTCAATTTTAAGGTCAATAAGAAGTAGATTATCCAAGTTCATAATTCAAAATTTCTTATCTCTCATTAACTACCTAAAAAAAATGAAAGATAAAAGTAAAATAAAGATAAAATGAATAAAATAGAAATTAAAATAGTCCCCAACAATTTAAAAAAACGAAAACAACAATAACACATTGAAAATCTTACTGATACATGAGGTTACAGTAATACGTAAATTTACCCTTAACTGGTAAAGAGGATGTTTCTAGGGATTACTCAAATATGCAAGTGCATGTAATTGAATATAGTAAGTTAAATATAAAATATTCCAGGTTATTATTCCCACGAGGACTCCAAATTACTTAGCTAACTAAAGGAAAACAATTAACTATCAAAAAGGAATTAATATAATAAAAGTTAGGATTTTATGGTTTACTTATAAGAATTTCAATTATCTAGCAAGATATATTATTAAGGTTGAACTAATAATTAACCTAAGATATCTTTGTCTTTTATCAAGGTACACAGGTATATCTAATTAAGCATTTGCTATCTCTCGAATGTACAATTTAACTTAATTAAATTCGCTGAGAATAATTTATGTATTAGTTATCATAATAGTCTATGATATCTTTCTCTCTAGATTTAGAGTGTTTATTCTCTTAATGTATAGATTATACTTCTCCATGCAGTCATTCATACAATCCTCAAAATTAGATCAATGATGGTCAAATATAAATTCAAGAATTAAGATAAGAGAGAATAAATTTAACTCAAGCAATAACTAATTATTAATTATTAATTAAAACATCTAATATAAGTTATATCCCTAATCCTATCGATGGATTTATTTCATACTAGAAATAAGAAAATCAATAATAAAGAATAAAGAAAATAAAATACAAGAACTTATTCTTATATATCTTGAAATCTCCTTTTATTATCCTAAGAAGCTTTAATTCGACTCTCTTTTTCTTCTCCCTCGATTCTTGGCCCTCTTTATCCTTTTATAGCTCAAAACTATAGAATTTTCATAAATTTTAACATTAACATGGAACCACTATCAGTTTTGGTTACCTAATCGTGTTACTTAATACCTATATCTGGAACTTTTTGGAAAAAAATTACCATTAACATGGGTATCGTGATTAAATTGTATTTAGTTAGGAACCCCTTTTTCATGCATTCAAGGGTTCGTTTAGGAAATATAGGTCCACGTACATGCCATGATAGTAAAAACGAGTCACGAGTAGGAAATGGTACTACATTGTTGTCATATTATTGAATACTGGCCTTTATTAATGTTGTGATCCTAAAAAACCATGTCAAAACTTCTCTATCTTGGCTCCAACTTGCCCAATTCATTCTTTCTATATTAGAGGACTAGAATAAGGCCCAAAAATAAAGTACAATCCACATTAAGTACCAAATATTATAAAATTATCAAAACACAAGCAAAATACACCCTAAATTATGCTAAAAATATAATGTAACTAACACTTATCATTGTGTTTGCACTTCATGTTCGCATAAAGGAACATGACTTCTAATATGATCGTGTAACTACTGTGTTTAATTTTCTAGTTATTTATTTGGCTTCATAGAGGGTTACACCCTGCACTACAATCGTGTGATAGGTTGTGTTCATCGAAACATGTGCGTCCTACTAGATTTTACTTGTAAAACACTTCCAAGATTACCAAAAGCAGCACTTCCACCCTTTACTTTTACAGCTATGGAACCCCCCAAGGTTATAATCAGGCAAATTGAATTGTTGTGTACTAAATTCCTTTGGGGACATACGGATGAGATGCACTAACATCACTGGCGATCTTGGGCAAGGATGGCGAAGTCGGTTAATCAAAATGGTCTGGGGTTAAGAGATTTTTCCATAACATCCACGGCCTATTCCTGCAAGCTGTGGTGGAAATGGCGCACCAAGAAGGGTTTGTGGGCTTAATATGTTAATCAGGTCTCTTGGCACCATTCAGCCATCAGAGCACACCTTAAAAAAGTGGATTCCTTCATGCGGTAAAAAATAAGAATTATGTTGCATAATAGGGCGTGTTCTTTCCTGTATGATAATTGGAGCAGCCAAGGTACTTTGGTAGACTACTTCTAGTTGGACTCAGTAGAGGACCTTAAAGAGTTGCAACTTCAAGATTTATATGTGGCAGGAACTTAGGATATTTTAGCTATGCGAGAGATCCTCTCGACTGAGGCCATCCAGTTTGTGACTCAATTTAACTTCAACATTACGGGTGAGGAGGATGTAATCACCTAGGAGCACTCCAATTCTGGTCATTTTACTTTGTCGTCGGTGTATTCTGCTCTCTGTACGCAGTCCTAGGAATATCCTCAGTTGGCTACGGTTTGGGGTTCAACGATACCTTTACGGATTGCATTTTGTTTATGGCGATTGATGAATAGGTTTTTGCCTTTTCCTGAGGTCCTGAACTCTTTTGGATTTTGTCTACCTTCAAAATGCTATACTTGTAACTCGGTTGATACAATGGAGCACTATTTTTTGGAATGCCAATTGGCTCAGGAGGTGTGGTTATTTTTTGAAAGGCAGCTGGCTATTCACTTCCCTCGATTGGCCGGACTTCAAGCATTGTTCAACAGTATGATGAAGCTCTGTCTTATGGGACAGGATTTGCAGAAATTTGTGGTTTGTGTTCCTTTCGTCATTTGTTGGGCTATTTGGAGGGTTCAGAATAACGCCTTGTTCAATGCCTAGCCTCCTAACAGCTCGCAAGCTATTGCATTTGCACTGAATGTTTTGTTTCAGGTTTCAGTAATTCGTCCCTTTCATATTTTTGCATCATCCCGGATCAAAATTCAACACCTAGGGGGCTTTCAGTGCTTTGAACGTCGGATCATCACTCAGACGTTAGTATGGACCAAACCTTTGTATGGGCGGATGAAGCTGAACGTTGACGATTCTTCGCTTGGTAATCCTGGACATGCAGGGGGGTGGTTCTTCGGAACTCTAATGTACAATTTGCTCATGCCTTTTATTTTGGCTGGGCTATTAATATGGACGCTGAAATGAGGGCCTTGTTGCAGGGATTGCAGTGTTGTCATGATTGGAATTTGCGCGATGTGGTAATTGAGTCGGATTCTCTTGTGTTGGTGCATTACTTGGCTGGGGATAGTCGTCAATGGCCTTGGAAGATCAGGATAGAGCTTCAGCAGATTAATGACTTAATTCAGCAGATGGACTGTCAGCTTATTCATGGCCTCCGTGAGGTCAATATGGTGGCGGACTCCTTAGCAAAACTAGCCAGCAATTCGTGTACCTCGACTTCTTTCACTGCAAGCACTTTACCTCAGCGAATCTGGGGCAAGTGCGTATGGATCGGCTTTCTTTTCCTTATGTTCGTACTAGAATCAAATAGATTGCTTTACTCGTGTATGTCACCTGGGCTTTTGTTCTGGAGAGGTACTGGTCATATGCCCTGCCTCTCTATGTACTTGTTTTATTAAGCTAATAAAACGGGCACCGTCCCCAAAAAAAAAAAAAGATTTTCTTTTTTTAATGGGATCTTTTGATGCAATTCAAAGTTGTTACTTTCAAACAGAAAAGGACAAGAAAAGAAATGGAAAAGTAAGGATGAAAATGTACAATAGTAACAAAGTAAGGAGATGCAATCAGTACTGGGTAGATCATGAACGCAAGAAAACATCATAGTTAGCTAAAGTTCCTAAATACGTTTATCATCTTTCTTGCGCTAATAATTAGATCACATATGTTTAAAAACCAATCCAATTAATGCCCCACATCAATTTGTCCTCAAACTCCAAAATAAATCATTTATCAACCAATCACAATATACCAAAATAACAAACAATGACCCATTCATAATCGAAATAAACCCTGATAACTTAATCCACTATAACAAAACCAACGAATGTAAAACCATTTAACAACAAAAATGGGAGCAGAAAAAATAAAGCCAAAAGCAGAGACACACGGTAAACCTAAGATAATGGAAGCAGAACAACCTCGAAGATGACGAACATCAAAAATGGAAGAAGACGAAAATAACTAATAGGAAGAAGACGAAGACCAAAATAAAAGGGGAGGGGGGCCTCGATATTGTCGATTAAGTTGGAAGGAACGATGACATTTCCTTCTATTTTAAACATTGTCATTTTCCTTCCAATTTAAATGAAAATACCACTTTTGTTTGAATTTACCTACGAAATTGTGTTTCCGTAGGTAATTTCCATATGAAAACACCATTTCGTAGGTAATTCCGGTATGGAAACATCACCCCGTAGTAATTTACCTATGGAATTTAATTCCATCAGGAAATTACCCAACGGAAATTTTTTTCTGTCAGAAAATTTCATACACAACTTTTACGCGGAACTATTGGCGCCTATTTTTACAACAAAATTCACTATTCTATGCAAAGTTTGACGGTAAAATTCCCTCCAGTTTTAAAGACTTATTGTTTTTATCACAAAATACTTTTTTCCCAACAAATTTACCTACAGAAAGCAATTTCCACCACTAATTTGTTATGAATTTTTTTCCGTAAGAAATTTTTCGTCGATAATTTGCAATTTTCTTGTAGTGAGCAAATATAAACATGTACAATTGAAACTTTATAATTATTAATAAATAAAATGTGACATAGAAATTTTAATTTAGGACAATGAAAATGAAACAAGTTAATTTTTTAATATTAAAAAAATAAAGAGTGTATGGATACAACTGCTCACCTTGAGCACTAATGAAATGTTATATTCTACCTTAGACAAACCACTATAACAACCGACTCCGAAAACCTTTTTTCGTGAAAATTTCCTCAATCTCGTAACCCTGAATATCAACACTCACAAAGCCCTCACTTTAAACACTTGCCTCCACTCCACATCTATCTTTGCCATAAAAATCCGTCAAAAGCTGCTTGAACTCATTCGCCTACACCTTGTCGTCGTCGGACATGTATAGACATCTATCCATCACTTCTCACTTGGAACCTACATTGCAATATTTACCTAGTTCCAAATGTCCTTCTCAACTAGGTCCATGTCCTACTTTTGGATATTTTCAAGCCTATCAGATAATGTCCTAGACTTCTGATCTCACTGACTAGTTATCGTCAAATTTTCCCTTCCAACCAGGACTCACTTGGATATCTATTTTCTTAAATTCTGCACTGTTAGGTTTCGACGTCTTTCTTGTAAGGCTAACTAACCACTCCACATAGCTGCCAGGATTCTCTAACTATTTTTCCTGTCCCTACCCTGTCCCATTAAATCTCAGCCATTCATTTATGCGGAACTCACATAAATGGATGGCTGAAATTCAATGGGATAGGGTAGGGACAAGATAAGGACAGGGAAAATGGACAGAGGATCCATCCCCCTCCATATAGGTGGTTATCTTTCAACGTCTTTCTTGTAAGGCTATATAGCAATGACTGTTTTTCATTAAAAATTAGAGTTTATTCCTCTCAATTTCTTATCTCCCTTATAACATTCATCATCTATAACAAATACAACATACTTAAATCATAAGTTGATTTGATAATAAAAATCAAGAAAACAAAAATAAAGAATTAAATATTGGGATGAAATAAAAAGAAAATAAAAAATAAAAGATTGAGATAAATCAAAGAAAATTAAATTTTCAATTTTAATATAGAAGCAAGTTGATATAATTAATCTTCCAAAAAGACCATTATTTTTAGTAAAAAATATTAAGATTAAAAGAGATTTTAATATTATGATATCAAAAAATAAGTGAAGAAGAATAAGAATAGAAGACAGTAGAAAAGACTATGATAGAGAGAGAACAGAAAAAGAAATAACAATAGGCTTCTATTTGCTTGATAACTCTTTAAGAATTAGAATATATCTTTTATATCGATTTGGAGATCTGCCCAGTCAGATATCTTTTTTTTTGGTAAATCAGTAAATATGATAAATCAAAAGAAAGGAGTTATGTACAAAACAAGAGACTGCCCAAAGGAGCAAGTCCCATTTCTGAAACCAAAATGAGCAAACAGAACCAAAGAGAACAAGAAACCTCTACAACGACAGCTACCTTAAGGAATAATAGTAAGAAACTAAATCTACATAAAGACACAGAAAACTACAATCAAGACCCATTGAAGCCTTCCACCCAAGGAGATCCTCAGAAAATCCAGAATTGGGAAAATCATTAACCAGACTCACACACATTTACAAACTGAACCAGTAAAGCAGTTCAGCAGCCAAAACCAGAAAATATCATGATAAAGACTTCACAGACTGAAACTTCGTAACTGGACTCTCCTATTCTGCGGATAGATAGGATCTCCATTGGATTAAAATACCAAGGAGGAGGAGGAGGAGAATCTATCATCTCCTCTTGAGACCTCGTAACTATCCTGAACTGGATTCAACCTACAAAACAAAACATTAGATAAAAACTAGACAAACCACACCAATAACTACCTTCCCTCAAAGTTTGAGCTGAGATGTTCTATAACTTGAAAAAACACTTTAGTTTTAAAGCTCCAACATCCAAGATTATATCTTTAAAGGTACGGTGGTTTTTTTTTTCAGACCAAAGACTATAAACAATAACAGAAAGAAGAATGATAAATAGGTTAAGTTCAATATTTCTGTGGTTTAGAGGATGGTTAAACCAATTTAAAACGGCTGAAAGATTTATTAAGTTAGGCAAGTAGATCTGAAAATGATTTAGACAATGTATCCACACTGTTTTTGAGTAAGAACACTTAAAAATAGATGATCAACATATTCATTATCCAAGAAGCACAAGGAACAGTGATTTGGGACATAAGAGAAGAGGAGTTTATCCCTTGTTGGTAACTTATTTAGATAAACTAGCCACAACATAAAAGAGTACTTTAGGCTAGTTCTTTTATTCCAAAGGACAAGAGGATTGGGAGGTCTCAAAATAGTGTAGGCCGAAGCATTTGTGTATACTCTAGACGAGCTAACTAGCCATTCCAATCCATCAGGTTGAAAGCACTCTAGTTGGTATGGCAAAGGCTCCAAGGTGCAGATGGTCTCAATTGTAGCCTCCTACCAAGTCCACACATTGTTCCTGATAACATCAAAAACTTTTGCATTCATAGGTAAATTTGATCCATTTATCAATCTGGGAGTCGAGAGATCCATCAGGATACCTCTAGGATCCTATCATAAGAAAGTAGACACCCCAATTCCTATTTTGAATCTGAATTGGTTCCAAATCCTTAACGTATAACAGCTTCCTCCAACTTCAAGAACTATTATTACTAGGTTGGACACTTTAGAAATTTTTTGTCTAAGAATAATAGTATGCACCCACTTGACCCACAACGCTTCATTATCATTAAAAAGAAACTAGATTCTTTTTTCTATAAGAACCTTATTCCACGTAGATAAAAGTTTAATGCCTAAACCACCCTCTCTTTTAGTTCTACAAAGATCACTCCATTTAACCTTAGCATGAGAATTTGACGTAATACTACCAGACCACAAGAAATCCTTAATTTAGTATCTATGTCTTTTGATAATGGAAGAGGGAAGAATGAAATGAATAGACCAATACACTTGAAAAGTAGAGAGAACAGATATAACCAACTGCAGTCTACCAGTATAGGAAAGAGTTTTATAGGTCTGTTTATTTACCCTAACATCAATTTTATCCAACAGAGGCATGCAATCTCTCCTAGACAGACGACCTATTAAAAGAGGCAAACCTAGGTAACGA
>JANITX010000004.1:54084830-54097427 GCA_027564395.1 Erythroxylum ulei
TATTTATTATTAAGATTTTTGAAAGCATGGTTGATGTAAACAGTAAATTAGTAAAGTATACAGTACAGCTGTATAATATATCAATATGGACTATTTTGCAATTTTTAAAAATTTTAAGGACTATTTTATAAATTTAAAAAATATCCCGAAACGGTACCCGGTACTGACCGGTACCAGTACAGTTCCGTTCCAGAGCTCAATCCGGTACCGAGCCCGGTACGATATTCATAACATTGGTATGCATAACAAAAGAGGATTAGTTCTAATAATATCTTATCCCTGATAGTCAGACACATTTCCATTATGATAATGATGACATTATCAACCAGTTTGGATATGCACTTGGAGCATATAAACATGAATACAACTTTATCATTATAGAAACTTAAATGAGAATATATATATGGAATAACCCAAAAGGCTTAGTCATCCTGAAATGAACATCTAGTGTGTAAATTGAAGAAGTTGCATTATAGTTTGAAGCAGTGTCCATGAAAATAGTATAAAAGATTTGATTCCTATACAATCAATTGACTATAACAGATATGAGTATGATTATTATGTATACATCAAGAGCCTTAATGATGATTCATTTATTATCCTACTACTATATGAATGAACTATAAGCCTTATTGTGAAAATAATTTGAGATAAAAGATTTGGGTGTTATCAGAATAATACTAAGGGGGTGCTTGGTTAATAGATTTGAGAAGATAAAAATGGGCAAGGAATGAAAAATAGTCGGTTGGTTATATATTATCATTATATGAACAATATTTGTATATCCGAGTTTTAAATATTACTCCATACCTGCTAAATATGGGAGCAATGAAAGTGATCCTTGGATAACGCGCAAGTGGCACAGGCGTGAGAGATCGTTGTCACACCTGTGAGAGGAGTGTTAAAGGCGTGACACTCCCTATCATGCCTGTGATAGTGGTGTTTATTTTTTCTTTGTTCTTTTTCCTTTTTTAACAAAACAATATAATTAATTAGAATATATTAAATTTTGATGTAAAACGAAATTTTAAGAAAATTTTATTTTTTGTTTTTTAGCAAAACAATATTATTAATTAAAATGTATTAAAATTTAATGTAAAAATATTTTAACAAATTTTTATTTTTTCCTTTTTATCAAAACGATATAATTAATTAAATATAATTAATTATAATATATTAAATTTAAATACAATTAATTATAATATATTAAATTTTGATGGAAAACAAAAATTTAACAAAATTTTCTTTATCTTTTTTAACAAAACAATGTAGTTAATTAGAATATTAAAATTAAATATAATTTATTATAATATATTAAAATTTGTTGTAAAACAAAATTTTAACAAATTTTTATTTCTCAATATTTTTAACAAACTAACCACTATCAATGGTAATGGTAATCATTTATTTGTCCTAGCCAACAATCATAATTATAATGATTATATTCATTCACATTTTTCACTATATTCATTCTCATTCTTATTACCATTGTCCCATGAGAACCAAACACCCTATAAGAATGAAGATTATGAGGGATATGAGCTTTAGAAAATTATGGTTATCTTAATGCAATTACAATGACAAGGTATGAGACATATATGAAACAAGAAAAGTAAATTGATGAGTACTTCCTTTGAAAATTACTCCTAGCTTTTCCTAGATCAATTTCAAAAAATAGATGCAAATGTAGAAGATATTTCCAAGGTACCTTATACTTACATTATGCGATATTTAATGTATGTGATGGTTTATAATAGGCTAGATTTTGCTCGTGTTATTAGTGAGGTTAGTAAGTATATGGTGAAAATTGAAATATAACATTGAAATACTATCAAATGGATATTTAGGTACGTGAGAGATATGGAAAACCATGGTATCATGTTCATTGTTAATAAGGTAATCCTTCGATTATGGGTTATATTGATTCAAACTATATTAAAAGTAAGACAATATAAGGTATACTACAAGGTATGCTTTTACTCTTTTAGGAGAGCCTATTTATTAGAAATTTACAATTTAGCCTATAATTACATTGTCTACAAGTTAACTACAGTACATAATAGTGGTTGAGACAATTAAGGAAGCATTATAACTTACATTGCTAGTGAAAAAGATGAGAATCAATTAAGGTGGAGCTTAATTACATTACAATAATCGAAGTGAAATTTATTTAAAAAAGAATCATATGTATCATGTAGGGACTAAACACATATATGGGAGGTTTTATAAGATTAATGAATTAATTGCATTAAGATAGACCTTATTAGAATAGGTTCACATTGTAGACAATACAATTAATATATTAGCAAATTCAATTACTATTAAAAAAAGTTCAAGCATTACTTATACTAATCCCTAAGATGTTAAAAAAGGCTACAACCCAACCTATATAGAATACATTCGCTAAAATGGAGATTATTGTATATAGATCGTTGTGTAATCTTAGAGTGTTTATGGGCAACACAAGACGTCTCTTAGAAGCCTTTAAACGAACATAACTTGACACATGGCCATGTTATGACGTATATTTCTTTTGGAAAGTAGAGGTGAAGCTATAGGTAAGAAAATGGTTGGAATATGAACATGTTAAAACAAGGAAGTATATAATCTAAAATAAGAGCATGATAGTGTTTAAAACATGAGCGTGTTAGGATTGCATCCACGTGTAGATTGATATAATGAGTTACCTGGACATGAAAATTAGTGTGCTTATCCCTATATTCCTCGCTAGATATAGTAACAAAGAAGCAATGAATTATACAACCTAAAATACGAGCATGTTTGTGCTTGTATTCCATTTTAGAAAGAAATATGCCTAGTCTTAGGTTATGTTTGTGATGGGCTAACTTATTTACAAACACAATTTTTTTTTTGGTAAATTTAAGTTTTAGAAGGATTCTAGGTCTTATTAGAATTATATTTAAGTTATGTTAGATTTAATAAGGGACTAATTATGTATAATTATCCTAGTTAAAGTTTACATATTAATATACTTTTATAAACCTAGTTTCACAATCTAGCTTCATAAGAGTTGTGATCATTATTATCGTTGAATATAGAAAAATAGTTGCTCTCGCTCTCGAGGATGTAGGCCCACAAAAATATTCTTATTTTCTTGCCTGTTTTCTTTTATACTATAGTTTTGTCACACATTATTTATCAACACATACAATTTTTTAAATAAATCTTCTATTGGGTATATGAATCTTTCATTGATAGTATCACTATTCTTATTGATGGCAAGATTTATGTTTCTTGTTAACCAAAATCACTGGAGAAGAAAAGGGACTTCCACTCTTTTAGATGATTAATTCCTTATTTCAATAAGTTCTTTACTAACATATCTGTATGGCCTCCTACAAAATTCTATGATTGTGTGGTTCATATGGGAGTAGATCTTTAAGTTCCATAACCACATCTTCAAATTCATCAAGTAGCTATTTTAAGCCCTTTGCATCTTCTACTAGCATTTTATTTTAAGGGAAATCTACTTATATTTCTTGATAACTAACAACATAGAGAAATATTCCACTAAACTTGTTTATTCTGGTATAATAATAGAAGTTGGCATACCACTTCAATTGCTTTCAACCATTTGTCTACTCCTTTGTTGGTAGCTTCATAAAAACCTTCATAATACTCCTTAATTAATTGTACTATCTATCTTCCATTATGCTCAAATTGCATTTTCTCTTTTGAAATTGCATATGATATCATTTAATGTAGCCAACTATTAGACATTTAGGACCATATAATTTTAATCATTAAGACACCACTTGAAAATTTTTAGACATTTATAATCTAATTAAACTCCTTAAACACCATTTTGCACTTTTGTATCCCACCTCTAATTAATATTGCAATTGGTTTAATTTCCTTTAATAAATAACCTTCATTTCTTATCAATTTCTCATAAATGAAATTATGAGTGCTTCCTCTATCAATGAAAATACGTATAATTCTATCTTTATATTAGCTTCATTTATTAAAATTTTAAAGTAGTACTTGTTATGACTTGTAAAGAGATTATAGGTTGTACTTCTTCCTTCCGCCATAAACTTCCTTCACCAATTTATTCTTATACCCCTATTATCACATTATAAGTAAAGGCTTTTGACTTTTCTCTTATCCATCTCCCTACAATTGGTGGTTCTTATTACTCTTGCTTCTCTGTTCTCCTTATTATAGCTTTGTTATTAAGGTTTAGGTAAAATACCCTACTAATATTTTTTTAGAAAATATGAGGCATCAGTTGTTATTGGTTATTCCTTATATTGTTTCTTCTTAATCCAACATACTATCAAGAAACCACCACACACTTCTTAACTAAATCGTATTTCTAGTGAAAACTTCATATTTTCAAGTATAATTGATACTAAATCATTATCTCTCCTTCTAAATGCATGGACATTAATCCTAGTTTAACTCATGATATAATTATATAGAGTTAAAGAATTGTTCACACATAAAATCCAACTTCTCACCTTTCAAATAAAGACTGGAAATTTGATTTACAAAACTTGTTAGCATGTGATATTAATTGCTATACTAAGAAGCTCCACACTTATCAAGAATTTGATATTTAAGTTGTGAGTAAATAGCTATTTATAAGGTCTTTTATTAATCCTGTAATCATCTACTTCTCTCATCTTTTCCTTCCCTCTCTCTGTTCTTTCTTTTTTCTTATCTCATCTCTTTCTTTTAATCCCTAAATTTCTATCTAGATTATTACTACTATTAAGCTAGTCTTGACATTTGGTATCAGAGCAATACATATGCCTTCCACATTGGCTAAAAAGAATCACCTATCCATGGTTGATGCTACCAAGATCTGAAATATAGAGCAACAACTTTAGACACTTTGTAGAAGGACTTAGGTAGTACACAGACCTGGATTATTGAGCTTCAGTCTCAATTGGGCAAGATGAAAGAGCGATTGAATCAGAAAGTCGACTCTTCCTTGGATGAGATATGATAGATATACCTATAAATGACTAATCTCCTACCTCTTAAAGACTAAGAACCTGATGATAGTCCAAGCTCTTAACCAACTGAGGTCCTCCCTACAACCTCACCCACTGCTTCACTTCTAGCTCCAACAACTACTAAAAATCCTAAGCCACAATCCTCCACTCTTCCTCAAACACATATCCACACCTTATTCACTCTAAAAAACCCCAAAAAAAATTGTAGCATATTCTTTAGTCTCCCAAACAACCCATCCTCTCACTTTACCTTTCCAAAAGTGGATATACCCACCTTTATAGGGGAAAATCCCAAAGAGTGGACCATAAAGTGTACCAAGATCTTCTAGTTCGATAACTTTTTAAAAGAAAATAAGGTAAGTCTTATGACCATATCCTTATCCAGTAAAACTAAGACCTGGTCTAGTGGATGGATCTTAGGTAAGCATTGATGGATCTGAGATGTATTCTGTAGCACGTCACTCTCGTAAGACACGCACCTTACATCCTAAGTAATATCTGAGTAGGAATCCCACAAGAATGGCATGCTAAAACAGTAAACGGTCGAATCCCATTGCAATTTTTCTTAAACAATAAACGCATATGCGAAAAATCGATAATCAATTTCGGCCTGATTTATTTATAACAATTTCAATTACAAAAGATACAAACATTATTGACACACATCAAAGTTTCAGTAATCACTTACAGAACAAAACATTTGTTTTCATAATATCTTTCAAAAACCATTTTCATACACATTGTACAACACTTAAGATTACACTTTTCAATACAACATAATGAAATACATATGCAGGTGCAAAATGATCCCGACCCCTAACTCATGCTCATTTGTAGTGGCTGTACTCCAATTCGTCTAATTGGATAACTCTTTTGAACCTGAAAGCCACGTTGCAATTTTTATGAGTTTTGCGAACTCAATGAGTGAACCATCATTGATGATTTCACCGGATTCACATACACAATTAACATATTATTATTCATGCATAACATGTATATTCCAAATACTCACACTATCACGACACATCATTTCATTATTGCGAATCAGAACATATATACACAACTATAGATGCATATGAGACTCCACATTCGTTATTATTGTTATGACCTTGTGCCTATCACATATCACATATACAAATACTGGCTCATTGGGCTCAATCAGAAACATATATCACGGAGCATGGCTCTACGTGCAGAATCATATATCACGGAGCAAAGCTTTACGTGCAAGCGCTTGATACTGGCTACTTCGGTCACAACACCTTTATCTGAGCATGCACTTTATGAAATGCAACAATTCAGAATTTACCATATATCACAATCATTTATAAATCACAGTTAGAATTTCATAATCATCGGAACTAAGTCTGGCATTTAACTTTCGTTGAGAATTCACATAGCATAATACACAATCAGAATTTCATAATCTTCAAACCTAAGTCTGGCATTCAACTTTCGTTAAGAATCCACATATAATACAAAATTATTAAATAAATCAAAACACTTCCAATACAGTCCCAAATATTTACTCCTCGGACTTTAAGTCCGAAATTCAGAAACAAAACACAACAATTCAATAATTGGAAGCCTAACAAATCAAATCAAATCAATCCTAGGAAATTCATCTAGGTTGACTCACAGTATGCTCCAATAAGCTATTGCCTGGATGGTCCGGCAATGTCCGACTGACGTTCGATATGCTCCTCTAAAACATACACAACACATTCACAAATATTACATTTTTGCACAAATGTACAAAGTATTCTTTTATGCACATCAATGTATAGAAAGTATGCACAATGCATGTTCAACGACAATTCTGGGTATCTTATTGTAATTCTCATCATCGAATTGATTAGAAATCAAGGCCTTCATTAACGTCATTTGTATTTATAAATTGGACCATAATAAAGTAAATGTGAAACATAACTTAATTGGCCACTTCAGATTTTCTACCCATATAATTTCGGGTCAACTTTGCATAATTAATCTAATAGGGTAAATGACCAATTTAGGCAAAACTTCCTTCTGGAAAGTTGTTCTACAGTATCTTAAGTTTCTAACACCTCTAAGATCATTCAATTTGATTCAACATTCAATGAGTTATGCCCAAAATACCACAGACTGTACACATTTGAACTTTTAGCTAGTATTTGTTCATACCCTCTATTTGCATAACTCATATCTCTCAGCTCAGATATCAAAAAAATTTAAACTTATACCAATTTAAAGATAAGAGAATGAGCTACAACTTTGCTGAAAACAACTTAGCCTAATTCGGCCCACATCAATACAGTTTAATCAATAACCACAGGAAATGATTTTTGTCCCTGATTGTGCTTCAGCTTAAGCTAAAACTCAGTTCCATGCCAATTTTCAAAATCAAAGAGATAGAATTAAAATTCGACCTCTACAAAAAAATTGTAGAATTATGTCTCTAGTTTAATATGAATCAAAAACGAACTCATTCAGAAATCTACATCTCAATTTATAATTTGAAAACAGAAGCATGATCATGGAAATTTTCCAATTCATAACATCCAGAAGACTTCCACACTTTCATCATATCAATCAATTTCAAATTAATTCAGATAGCTCTAGATTTTTATGGAGAGAAAGAAAACTTTCTTAGGAATCCATTGGTTTAAGTTTCAAGTTATTTAGAGTTCGGATGAAAGAGTTATAGGCAAAATATTGAAAGCTGTTCAACAAAACAACTCTAGTTCAAAATGACATTTCAAACACCAACATAAAACACACTATCCATCATCTTCTTCTTCCTTTTTCTACTGCCATTTTTGTTTTAGTTCAACCTCATTTCATTTATCTAAAATAACTTTTAAACTCATTTTTATCTCATCAATACTCATCATAACCTCAAAACAATTCGGAAATACCATCCACTTCAAATATCACACATCCCACATTCCACTTCCCCTCTCTCTCTACCTTCTTCAACTCTCTCTCCACTGTAAATCTTCAATTTCCCAAATGTCCCTCCAATGCATATTCTTTCTTTTTTTTATCCACTCTTTAACTTCGTTTAACTCCTTTCACAGTTCAAAATCAAACACCTACAAATTCATAAACTATTAACTGCAAACTCGAAACTTCAAGCCTATTCTCTCCACTGTGTTTTCATCATTTTTTTAATAGGATTAGTTTCACTACACCAACACGTTACTCATATCCCACATCATAGTATCACAAGAAACTTAGTTCTAAACTCATTTTGTATAGGCATGCAATACACAACAAATCAACAGAGCAACATGAGAAGTCAATATTTTCTGCCATCACCGAAACGCTACTGCTAAATTCATTTCATGCATGTATTCATCTCTAATACTAACCCATCATCAAAGTCATTTTACACAACTTAGTAAAGCTTAAGACATAACTTACTTGATTCAACAAAATTTCCAAAGTGAAGAATAGGTTTCGATGAATGGGGGAGAAAACAAGGACAAGAAGAAGCAAAACAATGGTTGTGGGTGGTTTTGGTGTAGACCACCAAGAACTACAGAAAAAGTGTTATGAGGGTTAACAATGCAATGACACATGGCACTCATGCATGTGGGCCATGTGTCACCCTCCCATTTGTCTCTTCTTCTTTCTTTTTAAAAAAAATCACAAATTTTTAGAAATTTTTCTAAAATTTACCAAAAATTCTGAAATAGTAAGATGACTCTCCAAATAAATTTTTAACTCAAAAATAATTCACCAAAAATTTCTAAAATATTCAAAATGTCTCCAAAAATGCGGAATAAACTCTAATACACACCAAATTTGATTTTAAAGAAAATTAATCCATAATTCACTAAAAATTCTGAAATAATAACTATTATCACTACATAAATTTTCAACTTAAAATAATTCACCAAAAATTGCAAAATACTCAAAATGTACAAAAACTGCCAAATTACATTTAATACACTCCAATTAAATCCATAATTTTCACTAATAAATCAAATTTACCCAGAAATGTCAATGAATGCATGTACAATCATATGAATTTGCAAAATAAATGTGTATGTCACATTTAACTTATGCATGACGTGCATTTTCCTAATTTCACAATACTTTCTCATAAATTACTATTCTAACCTTAACATGGGTAACGGGATGTTACAATTATTATCTATTATTCTAATAACAAGAAAATTAAAGAGATAAGGGTTAGAGAATAAGACGCTGCGATTTATACTGGTTCACTCTTAACCTTAGGCTACGTCCAGTCCTTAGAGTTTGTCTGAGATTTAACTATACTCTTCAACGTTACAAGTATTCTTTCAACACTTGCAGAGCCTCTTCAGGTCTCTCTCACAAAGTAAAGATTTATGTCATAATTAAATGTTCATGAACTTAAAACATATGAATTAAATTTTAAATTCACTCAACTCAACTCAAATACATGTTTGGAATTGTCACTCTTTAAGTACCTAACCCAACCCAACATTAACTCGTCATGCACGTTTATGAATCAATTATTAATCCCACCACTTTAATAAGTGAACGTGACGTTTTCGTCTCCCATATCCAATTGCCAGAAATTTCTCATTATGCATGTTTATGAATCAATTCTTAATCCCACTAGTCTAAACACCTGCAAAGAAAGGGATGAGATTCGCGGAACCAGATAAACTACAAGGGACAAGAGTAACATAACCCAATTTGATACTAATTAAGTACGGCAAACTAATCTAAAATTAACAAATTTAATTTGAGTCAAAGAGTTTAAAACTATATTAAGTTTCTATTTATAGAAAATTTTAGTTTTATATCTAACTTAAGACTCAAATTCTTCGACTCAAAATAATGTTATTATATTTTTAATATCTTTTATGACTTGACCTTATTTTTTTAAAAAATGATTGGTTTTTTAAAGATGTGATGTGACATTGTTGTTATTTAAAATAATGAATATGATATTGTTCTCAATGTCACTTTGATCTTATCTATCTCTAAGAGGGGTATCTGTCTAGACCTAAAAAAAATTCAAACTTTTTAGAAAGTTTGTTTTAAAGGAAAGACTCAAATACTAGAGAACCACTTCCTTCTTGTTTAATTGGTTTTCGAATAAAGTATTCAGATCTTTACGTTTTACAATAATTCAATTTTTAAAATTTTAAACTTAATATGACTTAAAATTATTAAATAAAAATTAAAAAAAATTTAATCATAATCTAATCTACTTAAATTTAACCCAACCTAATTAACTCCAATGAAATCTAATTACGTTAATTAAACCCAAGCTCAGATAAGATTTGATACTGAAGCTCAATCAAACCAAACTCGAACCAGGCCTATCTCACAAGCCGATCATTCGAACTTCGGAAAAGGTCCCTATCGTTCAAACCCGGAGCATTACTATTCCTGACACTGATCAGAACTTTTTTAGTTAATGGAGAACTGGGAAACAATTAAACTCGATAAACAATCCATTCACTGAGACAATCGAACTTAAAATATTGAAGGAAAATATTAAGTTTTCTCCACCGAACTGAACCAAAACCATTCAAACTCAAACACATTCATGTTCCTCAAGATTCTTATTCTACTTCCACACTGACTTTGATCAGCAACAAACATAAATAGAAAGCCCTACACCTATGCCTCAGGAAAGATAACCGACTATAACCCATAAATCACCATACAAATCCTTCCTCCTTAGTATTTGTAGTCTTTGACGTGAAGGCTCTCAGAGGCACCCTCAGTTATTGTCGCATCCCCCTTGTATGTACCAAGGGTTGGCTCAGAGTTAGCCTTGCACCTGCTGATAAATGCAGCCTGAGGACAAATGCATGCTGAGCCTTCGAAATATTTTCTTCCTTGCCCGCCCATGTGTCGACAATGCTCTGTTGAGCAGCATGTCCAAAGGAGACAGATAGAGACCATGGCCTCTTGGTCTTTAGCTTGTTCATGGCATCAAGGTTGACAGTAGCTTCCTCCTCACTTTTTCCACCGGCCAAGAATATGACAGCGGGAACGGCTGCAGGTACAGTGCGTTGGAGTGCAAGAATAGTATACATAGCAATAACCTCAGGCGAGACCTGAGGAGACGCTGATCCAGGAGTCACCATGTTGAGCATCAGAAGAGTGCCCTCAAGGAGAACATGGTGGTTGCTGAGAGCTTTGTAGCATGTAGCAAGAACCCGCTTGGTTACATCAGCACATTTGTTAATATCACGAGGACCATCATCCAAAATCTCAAGTTCCACAATGGGGACCAAGCCATTCTCCTGGCATATGACGGCATATCTAGCCAAACCATTAGCATTAGCATTGATGGCCAACTGAGATGGCTCATTAGGGCCAATCTTGAGTACAGCACGCTACTTGGCAAAACGAACACCAGCTTCGAAGTACTTTTGGCAACGATGTGCAAGGCCATCAAGCCCCCGGGTTATAGTCTTACCATTAGTTCCAGCAAGCTCAACAGTTCTCTTGTCAACCTTAGTACCAGGAAGGACACCACCCTCCTTTAAAACATCAACAAAGGGCTTGCCTGCAAAATAATCATCATAAATAAGATTTCAAAACAGGGGAAGAGGCGCAAGAATGACATTAAAAAAAATAAAATTTGTTGATCCATGAAAATTTATTTATGGAGTATCTCGCAACAAACAGAAATATGCAAAGCATATGAAACAACCAGTTAGCAATACCTTCTGCAGTCTTCTGATAAAGGGCTTTCCTATTAAGAATTAGTCCACTGAGATAATGGAGACAACCGAGTGCTGTGAAACGGAGCTCACGAAGAGCTCGCCTGCTAGGTTCGACATTCTCAACATTGATGCTGGATAGATGCTTACCATTGTGCCAATAGACTCATCAGCAGCAAGAATCCCCTTTCCAGGGGTGCCAATGTAGGCAGCATTCTTTATAAGCTCATCTAAAAGAGAAATAAAGCTTCATCCAATTGCTATAACAGTCGATATACGATTTTGGAGTTACAAAAAAACAGGACAGAAACAAATTAAAAAGTTAACTAAAACCCAGATCTATCTTATCATAAACCTCAAATTTTATTAAAAGGGTCCAAAGGCCCAGATTAATCATGAAAGTCAAGCAAGAGCAAAAACAAATTAAAAAGCGCATGGTGATAATATAGATCTGATCCCATGCAAAGCAATCTCCACGAAGAAACTTATAAAAGGAAAGAAAACGATGGAGCAGAAGCGAACAGATCAGTTCGCATTCATAAGAAGGGACCATAGTGACCATAACGCAGTGCAAATAAATAATCGAAACCTCAATCAATAAAGTGAGAAAAAGTCCGATAGACCTTAAAACAGGTCAGTAAAGTTATTAAAATAAAGAGTGAAGGTGTACTACCGGCATAGTTGCTCTTGAAGTAAGACATTTTTAAGCAAGCCTGAATGAGAAAATGAGAGAGAGAGAGAGGAAGAAGTGGAGCAGTTACTAAGGCCTTGTTTGGTTTGATGGTTTAGGATGGAAGGGGATGGAACGTAACATATTTCCATCGTTTGTTTGAGGATTTTATAATGGAATGGAATGAGATGGGATGAAAGCGGAGGGTTTCATGTTACGTTCCATTCCATCCTAAACAGTGAAAATAAGAAACCTCCGATTTGGGAGGTTTAGGATG
>JANITX010000004.1:54101212-54125661 GCA_027564395.1 Erythroxylum ulei
TGTACACTTTAATGTGTTCATTACCAATTTGAAACAATTTACATTCTTTGAACTCTATACTTATCATCTAATTTTCTGATTACACAAATATATACAAATATACAAATTAAGTTAATATGCACAGGTAAGTGAACTATTGAAAATATACACTTATCAAAACATGATGAAGTAGGTGTAGTTTAATTACACGTATCATCGACGGTTTACATAAAACCATCGGTAAATGAATGGTTTTACAGACCGAAGTTATCATATCGTCGGTAAAAACAACTGATTCTCATTTTCCGACGACACCATTACCGTAGGCAATGCAATCTAATTACCAACGGACTGTATCTTCGTCGGTACCTTTGACCATTTACTTGAGTCATCGATTTAGACGTACCGACGGTTGATCCGTCGGTGTAGTATATCGACGGTTCATATCCATCGATGATATTTACAATCTATCGACGGTCACTTTTACAACTTTCCGTCGATACATAATAACAACGGATTATACTCCATCGGTGGATCATTGATAAAACACCGACGAAAATACTTCCGTCGGGAAGTAATAGCAACAGCCTTTTTAACGACGGTTCTTTCTCGCGTCAAGTTCTGTTGATATTTATAATTTTCGACAAAAAAGCCAGTTGTACCGACGGAATATTCCGTCGGTAAACGTCATTTTTCTTGTAGTGTTCTGGGCTCTTAAAATGGTAGAAGTAGAACCAGCCACATAATTGTTGAGATGGGTTTCGAAATTGAAATCAAGAAGATGTCGGAAAAGAAAATTAGGCACCACTAGGAGGTGAGTTGCGTTAGAATTGAATTGCCATTGACTATTGTGGCTTGAGTTGGAGGCTTTCAATACATTAGTAGCATCGAAATAAGGGGTTTATATAAATTACGTAGTTTCAATAACTTAATTCATTGTGTCACTAAATTTTATTTGTTGGGACAACAATGGTAAATAGTAGTTTACATTATTGATTAGCAATTATTGTTAGTAATTTTTTAATTAGACAATTATTAATTACAGGATCTTTATAAAATTACGGGTTAAGAAAATTAAAAATTGATTCAGATCAAAGATAATAAAAAAAAATCAATAAAGAATCTACTTAAATGGGCCCTAACCAGTATGCGCCGGCTGCATGTTGAGCTTATGATGGAGAGGCCCAATAAGGTTACTATAAATAGTTGCTAAGGTCTCCTGCTGCCTTCTTAAGTAATTTCATGGACGTTCAGTTTTTCTGACCCGTTAAGAGGCTTATGCATTAAGAAAAATACAAAAAGATGTTAACAATATAAGAATATACAACTTTTATAAAGGTTGATTGAAAGTTTTAAGAGCTTGCTCAAACATTGAGAAGCTTGTTCGAATAATTCAGTAGCTTTGTTTATCGTACAATGGATAGTAAAACATATTTTCTTTTTTGCATTTTCTCTGTTAATACAAGTTCATAGTTAATCCTGTGCCCATAATTAAAGTTCATGTTATGACTATATGTAATATCAGAACGGTTCAATGATTTTATGAATTTGAATCAAGATTTTTGAATTTATCCATAAGAAAATCAGGGAAATTAATTTGTTTTTGCTTATATAACTTGTATATTTGTTGTTTAAATTGGTTTTGAACAAGCATTGAGTGGGAAAAGGATTGAAAATGAACTTTAGGGTGATTTTTTTGGCAAAATTTTGCTGAAATTCTACAAAAAATTACCAAAAATGTTGCCAAATTTTGCCCTTTTATGGTAAATGAAGGAATACACATTAAAGAAGCAACCTACTACTTTTGAGACGCGTTTAGCATTGGAGCCAAGCATCAGACTCGTGTGCAGCTGATGAGTTTGCTCGTAACCATATGTGTGTTCCACACACTACTGAAGGAAGTGTGTGTTTGTGCTTGTACGACACATGCACGCACTTCACATATCCAAAGAAGTTCGGGCGCGTGTTGTTTACACACCATTCAGCTAGACATGCAATGTTAACATCAACACACTACTAGACAAAAAGAAAACCCAAATTTTCTAGAATTCATGAAATGGTCCCTTAAGTTATTTTGGGTTAGTTTTTAGAATCTTGTGAATTTAAAAATGTTGGGCTTCATAATCGTACGACTGGATCCAGTATCCATAAATCTAATAGCTTTGATGGGGCGATCATATTTATCTTGTCTGAAAAGTTGGATCTGGACATATGATCGTTGGACTAGAGTACAATCTAAAGAGATAGAGGAATCAGATGAATCATCCTTAAAGGTTATAACAAAAACAACAAACTTAATGTCTTCATCTTTAGTGGATTCCTCAATAAGATCTTCAAAGTGATTAGAAGAATGAATAGGCAAAATGGATTGCATGTGCTTCAATAACTTGACATCTTTCTTGCTTCTATAAGGTCTGGTTTGTGCAAAGTGTCCTGGTTGTTCATAGAGAAAAAATCGATTAGTTTTCTGAGAATAATTGGATTTTTTCTTGAAGAATCGAACAAACTTTCGTTTTGTTCCATCTTTTCTCAAATAAGTTTTCCTAAAAGGCTTGTAACCTTCCATTTGTTTGCGGAATTCATTGATGATAGACATGATTGTGATGAGATTTCTTCTTATTGCTATTATCAAAGTTTTTTTGTCTTTGCACTTAATTTGAAGATAAGGATTCTTGCAAGTCTGTTTGAGAATTGGATCACCTTTAACAGTGTTCTTAAATAAGGCATGTTGATCACAAAGTTTATCAAGAGAGGCTAAAGCAAGTGGTATATTTCTCCAAGAAATATATTAGCAATATCCCTTTGTAAAGAAACTATGGTCCATTGTAACTCTGGTTGTAGTTGATCTAGAAGGGATGAGATAAAAATATAACAAAGATTAACATCATTCCATCTATTCAAAAGATAATACCTTTCTGTCACACGTTGAAAATGCTTCTATAGATCATGTTTGTCAAGTGAACAACATTTCATTGCAAAATACTCCTGACGGATCTGCTTATCTATAAGCTGAAAGTCACAAATGAATTCTTTATGAATGATTCCAAGAAGAGCTTTGGCTATAGTGACTTAGATACACTGAAGTCTTCGATAGTTGTCAATACTTTGCCACTATTATCGCAAAGTACCAGTGAAACGATAAGTAAACTCAAACAAAATATCCTGTAAAGGATTATTTGATAGAGTCATTTAAAGATTTATCCATGTACCGAATTAATGCAAGTGATCTCTCCATTTCTTTGGCGGAAGATCGTCAAAAGTGAACCAAGGTCCTGAAATAGGCTTGGTCTGTGTAATTGGTTAAGCTAGTGCTACTTGTGGTGCTAGTACAGGTCTGAAAGGTTTAGTACCTGTGGATTCTGCTTCACTCATAGTTGGTTCAGCTTCAATAGGTTCAGGCATAGTCATCAAAACTTGTGCTAAGTTTGATAAATCAGTTAGCTAGGCTGAGGAATTAGAAGACGGTTCAGAGATTTGTTCAGATGATGACTCAAAGATTGTTGCAGAGGCTTCAGATGTTGGGATAGAGGTTTCAAAACAAGTTTTTGAATTATCTGATTGCGCAAAGGAATCTTCTACAGCTGGTGTAGGTGTAATAGTTGATATAAACTCTGTCAAAGGCACTTTATCCTTCCTAGTAGAGGTGGAAGGTTTAGACTTCAGTAGAGAAGTGGGAGGTGTATGAATCCGTAATGGTTTACTCCATTAGTTAACTAGTTCAGGTTTAGTATATGAAGGTGATGGCTCAGGAACTTGTTTAAGCTTTAGCTTTGATTTTGGCTTTTTAGTTTTTGCTTGAGTTGGCTGAGGATGGATATGATGTTTGATCAAAGGACAGTTGACCTTGAAGACCTTTAAATAGCTAGCTTCTTCTAGGTATGTCTGATACAGAGGAGGAGTGTATATTGACTATATATTTGGAAATACTAAAGAGGATGAGCCATATACAGTCTTAGGTTGTGCAGATTACATATCTGCTTCCATGCATTGCACAATTTCTTGTATGTTTATGAGTTCTCTAGTTTTGACGTCGAAGTCAGGTCTAGAATATTGTGTAGCAATGTAATGTGGAAGTTCAACGTCAAGTTGCTAGATTTGAGCTTTGTATGAATGGTACAGTTGTTGGATCTGTTTAGAGATGATGTCAACTTTATGTTGAGTAGCATGACTCTGTTGACTGATTCCTTCTAGCTTGGAATCAATTCTTCAAAGGACTTTGTTCTGTGCTACTGGATTTGATGTCTGCCAGTTAAGAACTTCAGTAGAAGGATCTGAGAAAGTTTTTCTTGTGAAGTGATTCCTATTGTTCGAATATAAGGGTTAGAGATAACCCTAATTGTTTCATCTGTACCCCTATCTAGAGAAGGAAACTCTTCTTCGTATGACTTAACCATCATACAAGATATAGGAATAGGAGTAATGATAGGAATTGCTGGCTTAGGCTGACAGGTAGAAGCTCACGAAGAGATCTAGGTCTGAATCTTTCTGTGGTAGATTAGTAGATTTGTTGGAATCATCTGGATCTGAATCATCCTTGTATGAATGACACTGTTAAGAAGGCATACAACGAGTTTTAGACTTTTTCTTCCTCCTTCATTGTCTGGCATACCGCTCATGATCATCATTACTGTCTGACTTAGGGTTGAGATAGATTTCACAGCCCTCCGTATGAAAAAATACGGGCTGGATCAGAAATATAGCACCAGATGTAAAAGGTCCAGATGGATCTTCGTTGGACCTTGCATAGATGAGCTTTACCGTTCCATCTTTTAATGTCTTCAGAATCGGAAGAGTGGTTATATGAAAAGAGTGTTGATGAGGCTCATTAAACACCTTTTAGTAATCGGTAATCTATTCAGTAGGCGTCAACTTTTCAAGTTTCACAGCTGATAATTGCTTCAAGAACATTTGTCTGCCTGTCCCCGCTATCAATTACCGATTGTATTCTATTGACTCAGATATTCACAGTTTCTTTTTTACAATAACAAGACGAGCATAAGGTGATCTAAAGTTTAGTGGGTGACAAATTGAATAAACCTTCCTCTTTTTAGGCATGCATTACAATGCAGAAATTATGTGCGAGCTGACTGATAGAGAATCTGATCTCCATCTTTCAAAGTACAACAGCATGTCCAAACTTTTTATTTAACGGAACATTGTCCACGTTTGACTATTATTTCACAGCATTATTAATTTGAAGCCATACCTTCACTTCTCCATGATTTATCTCCTATAACTGTTGAAAAGGAATTGCCAGATAATATAACGACCAGAGTACCAGACTACATATTCAGAATAGAAACGAGAGAAATTCATCGAGTATTGTCAGAGGCACAGAAAGAGATTAAGAAAAAGGGCAATTCGGTAAAGATATTTCATATAAAAATACATATATCTATACATGTAACAATAGAAATGCAACTTGGAGAAGAGAAAAGATGAACATATTAAGGAAAACATGGAATCAACCTGGATTTTTGAAGGCATAGATCAACAAAGAAAATCCTGCCTTGTCTTGACCCTTCTGTTCCAAGTTCTTCTCTTCCAACCACAACCTACTGTCCGATCCACTTCTTGTCCTAAACATAAAAATAGCGAACCCTGATGCTTCTTTGAAGAACCAGTCATGTAAATCCCACATCATATCAACCAACAAACCATCCAAGAAAATTGTCTGGTTCCCTCTGAAATTCCACTTCAATCTCCTCACTTGAAATATCTTCTTATCGTCGATGCACACGGACAATACAGGACTTTTTGCTCCATCTTCCTCTCCACTAAACTTCACCAATATGTCATGAGCTAGCCCAGTATCACAAAACTGTGCCTTGGTGGAATACACGGTGTTGCCGGAAAAATGCTCGCTGCGAGAAAGCAACGATGATTTCGCCATTGATAGCTTTTTTCTGAGATTTTGTACGATGACTTCCTCTTCCTTGTCTCCGAGTATCAGCCCCAGTTCTGAATCCACCACAAAGACGACGTAAAACCCTCTGATCGGCTCAGGACTGGTCTCATAACTAGCAGTTGAAAGATCCCAAAAAGCTTCAATCTTTGAGTCGCAAGATTGGAATGACTTAGTGCCTTTGATCTTTCGCAGGTGATACGAATCGGTACTCAACTTCGAGGGAGAGGAAATATTGTTGTCACTAATACTAATGGTCAGGCCTTGGTTTATGAGCTTGTTACGCCATGTGAGTGTGATGAAGAGGGTTTTCTGGGAAAGAAGTTGGAGTCTATATATGCAAGTGACTGCATTTGAAATAGAAGGTGTCAGAGTTGGGGAGACATAGGCCTGACTTGATGGACCCGAGCAATTAGAATAAGATATTTTAATGGCACGCTCGCTGTAACAAGATATGCTCCTCATTTGGGGAGAAAATCCCAAGAAGAAAACGGCACCAAAGATGATAAAAGTTAGTATATATGTATATTCTGTGTGAGGGAGAGAGAAAGATGGTTAAGATGGAAGGTTGTAGCCAAGTGCGCATACGGTTCCTTCCCGCTGATACAAGAAATTGGAACGATTGATGGCTCACTCTTCCTTGCTGATGCCAGAAACTTAGAAGATTGAAGGTGACAAAAGAAGGGTACTCTTCCTCTCTGTGTTTCCCATGTGAACTGTCCTTTCTTGTTTATGAAATTTCATAATTGAAGAAGAGAAATAGAAACTGGTAAGAGAATATGTAATGGACACACCCTTGAAGCATTAATTACGACTTTCTAGTAACCCAAAATGCGCTCAGAAATGCAAACTGAGAGAGAAGTCCATGAGCTCATGTATTAAAAGGACAATCCGCCTAATTTTAATAAGCTAGAGTTCGACCTGACAGCCAATATAAAAAATATTAATATGTTTACGTTAATACGGTATCTCCAAACTGACCACACCAGAGATATATTAATGAAGGAAGGTAAGTACAAGACCAGATTTATTTGTTTTATAAGTTTTATCGTCAAAGATGATGCCAAACAAAACAAGGGTTCTGTTCTTGACAGATACCCTAGCAGATAACCCCAATTGGGTAACATTGTTAAGGCTGAGGTTGATGACGATGAATGGAAGATGGCGATCGGCGGCCACATCGATTAAAGATATTCTTGAGATTCACCTATTACAACTGAAGCTGACCATGACACTTGCTCCTTTTTGTCATTAATTAGTCATTACCTCATAATATCAGTTAGGATATCAATGCTATGCTTTATCTTAAGCTTCAATTAAGGACTTAATTATACTGGAGTTACAAGTGGGGTGATATTGAAACCACATTTTTTGTTTTAAAACGCTTGTAGAGAGTAACCGCAGATGCTAAGTTGGTTTTGTTAGTTGTGCATTGGGCTTCAAAGTTGAAGGCAACATCGGGATCCATCTGATTAGAACTACCAGTTTTGACTTCAGGGTGAATCAGAAATCCCAAAACAAATTTGATGAATACATAAAGATATTAACTTTTTTATATTAATAAAACGTTTTAAATTGAACTCATTTATGAACTTGATCAAGAAAATGTCATTGATTGACTTTCGATTGTCAATAAAGTTGTTAGATACGTGCGGGCCAAATAATAATAATGGCGATAAAACAGGCCAAGAGAAGCTAAAATGGGAAGAAGTTGGCTTGCTGTTGCTGGAAGCTTTTGCACGTAATGATTTTACCAAAACTTTGCCCCAGTAACAAAGTTCATATTAGATTCAGGTGTTGTGAACTCAAATGAAACTAGAGCTTATTACGAAAAACTCTTGATGGAAATACTTATTCAAGCTCGTAGATTATTTTGGATGTTCGGTCAATCCAAAACAGCATAACCTTTTAGTGCAGAGAACAACCTTTAAACATTACAAACCTTTAATTATGATGGCATTTTCTGGAAAAAAAAAAGACTAAGTAATGATACAAGTGAGAAACCAAGGAGGATTCACTGCCAAAGGCTTTTGATTTTGGAAGATTGCATCAAGGACATCACTGCTAAAGGACAACTGTAGTCTGTAGACCCCTTAAAGTCTTGTAAATCTTATGAACCATCCTCGCACTTCCCACGATTAACAACAAGGGCATATCACGGTCAAGCTTAATCAAGAAATGGTGTTACTCTGTAATTTAAGATAGTCAAAACAGATACTGTGCAGATGAGGACAAACTTTTAGCGTACAACTCAATAATATCACTCGTAAAGAAAACAGAGAATCATAAGCCAAGTAAGATTCTTTTCTTCTCAGGAGACAATACCATTTTATAGGGTAAATGAAAATTTCCGCTCTTTACGGGAAGACTGTCTAAAACTTTCGCGCAGCAATCAAATTCGACAAGAAAGGACATGCATATTGTTATAGTATAGTAGCTCCCATTCTGTCGGGTCTGGAATTTCCCTTTCTTGTAAAGTTGTCTAATAGAAATAGGATTGCTTTTCGTGTGTTATGTTCCCTGATGGATGCTTTGCTTCTTCAGGTCTTAAGGCATGATCTGTTTTCTTCGTGTACAAGGGGAACGGAAGCAACTGTACTACAGGCGTGGAAGAGACTACTCAAAATGCAAAATTTTCCTAACCAACTAAAACCCTCAGCATATTTGAACATTATTTGCTATATTTGTTCAGGCTGTCAAATAAAATTACACTCTAGATCATGTTATGAACACAAAGTTGGAAAATAAGAACATTATCGTCCGGTTTGAAGTGGGTTGGAGCTGTTCTAATCGTTGCTTGCACGAACATACAGTAGAAAGTGATTGTACATTTTGAAAGAGACAACAGAGCTCGATTTTATGTATCTAACCTATCCAATATATAGTGACTAGACGAGCAAAACATACCAACCAAAATCAAACATAAACCACAAACAATTTGTAGAAATTCAACTGAATATCAGTCAGAACTCATCGTTACATCTCAGAAGTAAACTTGTAATCCAGAAAATTTGCTTGTCTGTAACTTTGCTTAAAGCCTTTTCTTCCACTGCCTTTAATAATGGATGATTTATGGACCCTACTTTATCATGATCACTGATTGTTGCCTCCAGTGTTTTCTTTATCCCTGCCCGGAGAGAGTCGTTTGAGATTCCACAACAAATAAAATCGAAAAACCACCCAGCTTAACACAATTTAAAACATTCAAGACGAAAATTGATCCATGCAACGAAACTTCTGTGGATCATATATTATATGGCCAAATGATTTTGTTGGAGCGCGTTACGAGATGAACCATACTGGCATTATTGATATGTAAGATTCTAAAATTTTAAGGCTATAATGTTTATGAATTGATAAAATTTAACATTCTAAGATCTAATTTTTAATATTTGTTAACTGATTTAGAGATTAATAATGAATGCTTACAAAGTGTAGCACTTGAGGAAGAATAAAAATCTTAATGAAAAAAAATATTGATTTAGTTAGTTTCACTACAGAGTATTATTCAATATTCTAAGCATAATTTTAAGAAGATAATTAGGTTGATTCGAACTTATAAGTTAACTAAGGTACTTTGCTAGTCGACCAATTTAGATTAAATAAAGTTTAAGTATGTAGTGAGAGTTTAGTTCGACATACTAGCTGAAGAAAAACCTAAAATTACGAACTTTATCAATATTCCAAACTCTCAATTCTCAAAGCGAAGATTAAAAAAAATATAGTTAGAAATGATAATATATGACCTAATGTTATAGATTTACTTGAGTTATGAAATATTTTAAGACAAACTTATAGGATTATTTATAGTTGCATTACCGAGCATTAGACTCCAAAATTTTAAGGTTATGATGTTTATGAATTGATAAAGTTTAACATTTTAATGATGTATTTTTAAATATTTATTAAATGAGTTAGAGATTAATATTAAATATTTATAAAGCATAGACTTGACTGATTGTCGTGATGATAGTATTTAAAAGAAGAAAAAAATTTAGTGAAAGATTTATTGGTTTAGTTATTGTGACTAATGAGTAATGTTTAGATTTTATGTTTAACTTTTATACAAATAACATATTAAGGTAATTCAAAAGGTTAGGAAAAAAAAGCAAGAGAATTCTCTATAATTTGTAAGAAGACATTTAGGTTGACTACATTACTAACCCCTTTTTATTTAGAGCGAATATTTTCTATTCATAAATTACTGTATAAATATTAGCTCAGATATACTTAATATTAAACTCAATCTACAAATCTACTTTAGAGTTCATTTTTTTAGATTTTACATTTGGAAAATTAAGACAAATACAGTGAGCACTTAATCATTTTAAGTCAATTTTCTTTTATTTTTATTATTTAAGGCTACAATTATAGTTCAAGTTTCTTGCTCTCGATTAGTACGTAGATAATAAGCGTTAAACATGCCTAATCTTTGTTTATTAAAAACATTATAGATTATTGTTTGCTTGAGAGGGCTAATCTCTTATCTGCTTGACATACTCTTTAATTCACATTTAAATATTTCATACAAATGAAATATGCTTTAGAATCAAATGGCACATAATGCTTATCATAAAATAAACAATATCTATTTAATGATAGTGACTTCACATTTACATGTAGAGATATACTTCATGTTCACTTTACCTCATGTGACTATATCCTTCACACATTTATACTTGGGCACCTTCATACTTAGTTTTGTAATAAAATTTGAAATCTTTTATATAAGTGATTGATACCTGACTATCATATTTGATTAGTACTACATCAAATTAGTTTTAGTAATTTCCCAATGAACTACGAAACGTCTAAATAAAACCATATATTGTAATGCAATTAAAAATGCCATAAATTCAACTTTCATTATAAATAAAGTAATACATGATTATTTCTTACTACTCTATGATGTTGTACCATTATTGAATGAGAAAACAAACCTTATGGTAAATTTTCTTCCATCTAAAACTCATCTCTAATTTCTATCCACATAACTTTATATACCGAGGTCATTACCTTAATAACATAATACATAATCATGTATACTTTTTATTATGCCTCAATATTCTCTTTGATGCTTTTAATGAGTCTGAGATGGATTTAACTAATATATGCTCATAGTTTTAATATTATATCCAATACTTAGTCTTTTACATAAGATTTACAGATATAAGACTTCCAAGTACAATGAAATAAAAACTTTCTTCATTTGTTCCTTTTCTTGTGGTGTTAATGGACAAACCTCTTAATTGAGACCTTCACCTTTAACAATAGAATTATAAATTGGCCTATAATTTTTAATATAGAATCACTCAAGAATTCTCTAAATATATGTCACTTATGAAAGTGAAAACAATTTTTTTGTTGATCTCTTGAAATCTTTAGTTTGAGAATGCACACATCTTCACTCATGCTTTTCATTTTAAATTCATATAACAACCATTTTTCTATTTTCTTAACAAACTCAAAATCATTACATGTAATTAAAATATCATCCACATATAATAGTAAAATACTCATTTATCTTTGGATCTTTTACAAAATGAAGTTATCACGTTGTTATTAACCCTATATATATTGTGGTCTTCATCAATCATATCAAAGTCATATCAAATTATAAAAAAAAGTGTACCGTTATATTGAGAACTACTTTAGGCTGTAAATTGATTTCAGTAATCGACATATTTTATGTCTTGGAATGCCTTAGTAAAATCTAAAGTAGCCTTCTTGAAGTCATGAGAATTGTGGCTATTTTTGTTATCTTTTTTCACTTAGACCCACCTTGAAGCTTACCTTTCCTATTCATTCCTCGTTGTAAGCAAGAATAAACTACATATACCTTAGAGGTCATTTAAAAAGTTTTAAGGTGTTTTTCTTCTAATATAAGATGTTTGGTAGCATTCTCCATTATTTTAAAGTTCTTGTTATATGTTAAATGCATTTTTATACACTCCCAACTATGATGTATATAATGGATGACTGCTTGCTGTTATTGTTGACATATACCTTAAATACTTTTGATTGCATAATTGGATTGTTTGTTATATGTGTCAAAATTGATATTGAGTGACTTTAATTTAGTCAATAAGGTAGCTCTAAATCAATCAATCAAAGTAGACACATGTCCTTAGTAGTTGGATACTTTCTAGACTCGTTTGTAATGTCATTGTCAACATTACTTAGCAATATAATAGTGAGCTAATAAGTTCTTTTTCCATGTATCATATACATAATGGTCCCTTTTATTTTGAGTCTCAGTATCCTCTTTATAAACATTTATAGCTATATTTAGTATTTATAGAGCCTTTGCATATGTGTTTTTCTTTAAAAAAGACAAATTATGTATGCCTATATATTCTTTTGGATTTATCTATAACTATGTTTAGTGGTTCTAGATCCTCTTACATATGAGTGCTTGCTTAAGGATCATATTATTTGGTATCAAAGACTTGGTTCTTTAAGTCATGTTTTATTTATATTTTTAAGTATTTTTCTTCTTATTTGATTCTTTTTGTGTGCAACTTTTCAATTCAAAATTCTCTTTATTCATTCTTCTTGAATCAAAGTTGTCCCCATTTGCTTTTCTCTTATGATTTTAAGTCAGCTTGCATTTTATATACGTAAAATGAAAAAGATAAAATAGAAAAAAATAATTTTGAAACAAAATTGATCATCAAAACTTAAATATCATATATTTTAAATTTTAAACCATATATTCGTTTTATCTTTGTTACTTTCTTATTGATTTTACTTCCTTTGTTCTTTCTTGTTGATTTCATTAAACAAAGTTATAAACTCTATTGTTACTTGTAATTTTGGTAAGATTATTGTCAAGCTTCTTATTAAAGGGCTTGTAAGAAGAAGTTGAATAGTAAAAGGCAAGAGTGGTGTGAATGTCATTGAGAAAAGCTAAAATTGAGCATAACATGAGTGATTAAGTAACCTAATCTCAGGTGTAAACATATAAGATACTGTATAGGAAAACCAATATATTTGTTACTAACATTTTATTTGCAAGTTTAAGCATAAGTGGTGGTGGAGATATTGTAGAAATCAATCTTAGTTATTTATACAGACTATCTAAGACCAATCCAAGGTTCTAAACATGAGAATGGATAGGTTACATTTCCCATAGACCTAAATCCTCTAAAAAACTCACATTTGAGGAGTGAGTAGAGGAGGATTCAAATTATGATGAGATTGGCTCTAAAAAGAGTTAAAAGATTGTTTCAAGACAAGATAGCAATTTTGGTAATATTAAGATGAAAATCCTTATCCTTCAAAGTAAGAATTATTTTAAAATATAATTAGAGTGGGAGAGGAAGGTAGAACATATGTTTGATTTTCATAATTACTCTAAGAAAAAGAAGGTTAAACTAGCAATGATTGAGTTTATGGATTATGTTAGCATCTAGTAAGATCAATTTGTGATTAATAAGTGTAGAAATCATGAGAGACCTATTTAATTATAGAAAAAGAGTAAACGCTTCCACAATCAGTTGACCAAAATAAGGATCTCAAATTGCATGAGCAATAGGTCTCACATGTAAAGGATCCTGTACCCTCTTTAATGGAACTTTAGCTTTAGCCGGTCGTAACCAATAAAATACCGGTTTCGCTTGTTGGGCTAGAAATGCCCAACTTATTATTTTATCTGGTAAAATACTGGGAGCTCATGTAGCCTCATGCTAGATTAATCGTATTATGGGCCAAAGAAATGAACCTATTTGAAGTGGCTCACTTCATACTGAGGAAGCCAATGTATGTACAAGGATTAATTTTACTTCCCCACCTACCTTGATGTGTAAAAGGTTCATAGCTAACCATTATTATAGGAACTTGTGTAGAAAGTTGCAAGAGCTAACTTAAGGTTCCATGAGCGTGGAGGATTACTACAAAGAGATGAAGATAGTCATTTCTCTTATAAAGCTATTAAGGTGGAAAGGTAATTGAAGTCTATGGGTTTTTTTAATTATAGTTTGACTGTCAACTCTTCATAGAGATCAATTTAGAAAGAGAACAAAATTGCCTTGAAACTTAAAAAAGATGTAAAATAAAAGGATTAAACTATTTCTTTCAAAGGTAAAACTAAATCTATATCATCTTCTAGTCACGTTATGTTAAGTGTTTCAAGTGCCAAATTGCTTGTCAATATCTAAATAAAAGAGCTATGATTGTTATAAAAAATAATGACATAGAGAGTGATAGTTCGAATGATGATGAGGTGCCACCACTGGAGGATTGTAATGATGTTAACATTGACGAACCTATGTATGGAGATATGGTGTGCTCTTAACATACAAACTAAGGAAGATGGTAATGAGATCTAACATTAACATAATTCCTATTTATACAAGGTATTATATGAATAACAAGGTATGTAGCACGATTATTGATAGTGGTAGTTTTATTAATGTTACTAGTACTTTGTTGATTGAAAATATGAATTTGTCCACATTAAAACATCATAAATCGTATAAGTTATAATAGCTAAATGAATATGGAGAAGTTAAGGTAACAAAGTTGATAGTGGCATCCTCTATAGGCAATTACAAGGATGGAGTTCTTTATGATGTTATACAAATGGATACTGGTTATATACTCTCAGGGTGTCTGTGGTAGTTTGATAGGAATGTTACTTATGATAGATACAAGAATATATATTGTTTTATAATTAATAACCAAAATAATATATTAATACCACTCAGTATGAGAAGCATATAATGATCATACAATAATAGCTAATGAGTGTAAGATGAGAAGAAAATAAGTGAGAGCTTAAGGAAAAGAAAAGAGTGCTACAAAAAGTGATTGTGTATAAAAAAGTGAAACAAGCATAGTGGTGTGGAATGGGAAAAAGTTCAAAGTGTGGAGTGCAAAATAAAGAGAAAAGTAAGAGAGTTAGTGCATTTATTAAAAGTAGTGAGATTAAGAGTACTATATTATCAAGGTAACAACTATTTGTACTTTTATACAAGGATATTTTTTTTTTCAACTAACAACTTTAAAAGTTCTTTACCTAATGGGGTTGTTTCTATGTTCCAAAAGTTTATAGATCTATTTTCAAAGGAAATACCATATGGTAAACCTTTAATAAGTATATAACAATAAATAAACTTCATTCTTGGTTCATCAATCCATAATAGACCATCTATAGAATCAATCCTAAAGAGACAAAAGAGATTCAAAGGCAAGTGGATGAACATAAGGGAGAGTCTTAGTCTATATTTAGTTCTTATAGTTTTGGCGTCAAAGAAAGGTAAAACATCCATGTCTACTAATTATCGAGTCATCAATAAAATTACTATAAATAATGGACATCATATCCCTAGGTTAGATGATATGCTTAATGAATTACATAGTTTGTGTACATTTCTTAAATTGATGTAAATAATGGTTGCATGGAAAAGACTGATGGGTGAAAACTAATTTTAAAACAAAACATAGTATATATAAGTAGTTAATGATGCCATTTAGTGTAAGTAATGCACCTATCACCTTTATAAAATTAATAAATTATGTTTTATGTTTTTTCATAGGAAAATTTATTGTAGTTTACTTTTGATGATATGTTAGTGTATAATAAACAATAAGATAGTTGTATTAAATATTTACATACTTTTTTATTTTAAAGAGTATAAATTACATGTTAATCTTAAGAAGTATGCATTTCATATGGAATTTATTATTTTTGTTATCAGTTTGTATGGAATAAATGTAGGATATCCCTATCTTTAGATCTAAGGTGTTTACTCTCTCATTGCACAGATTTTACTTCACCTTCCAATCTTTCATATAATCCTTAAGACTGAATCTATATTAATTAGGTATAAATCCAATAATTAAGAACAAAGAAAATAAATTTGATCAAATGATAACTACTTATGTATTGAAAATTAAAATATCCATCACAAGCTATATTCCTAAACCTAAATAGGGATTTAACTATTAAAAATTATGAAAAAACTAAAAAAATAATCTTAACATAAAAGGAAGGAAGAAAGAAAGAGTTAGAAGAGTTGTCATGAATTTCCTCTAATATTGCTCTAAGTTCCTCTTTAATGCTAAGAAGCCCTAAAACTAATAACTCAATGACAAAGGAGTTTGTCACTAACCTCCAAAAGTCTCCCTCTAAGTTAACCATAATAAGAGTATTTATAACTAGGTTTACATCATAAAGTCCTAAAGTGATTGAACTTTTAATTTTTAGTATCCTCGGAGTGTGTTACAAGTCTTATATCTTCCATACCAATGTTGATTTTACTGAAGAACTTTAGTTATCTTAAATCAATGTGTAACTGACACTTGACACCAAGTTGTAATCAGTGCTGGTTAAGTTCTATTTCTCCATCTTTTGAACCTTGTGAGAGACAAACGCCTATCTCCTAGTTATAACTTACAATATCTGACCTTTACCACCAAATTCACCAAATTTTGATATCTTTGAGATTTAGTTGATCTTTGATGCCTTTTATAAAGCTGTTATCCATCTTCTAAATTCCAAATGATTCTTATAGATTCTCAATTTGAAAACTATAGAGAATAACGCATTCAAATTCTAGATCTCTCCTCTAATTCATCACCTATAAGATAATGAATAAAATATAGAAAACATCATATAATTCATGTAAAACAAGCTATAAAGATGCTAACTTATAAATAATTTAGCTCCCAATAATATGTAAAATATAGCCTTATCAAATTCTTGTAAACTTAACTCATTTCTTATCCTAACGCAATTGACAATAATAAAACCTAATTAACTAGACACTGCTAACTAAAACAAGAATTAATTCACACTTTTATAGATATATGGTGACATTTAGCATATACCACAATAGTTCAAACCTATAGGATTCACTAATGGAGGAGTTATAGTATCCTAAACGTTTACTAGAATGGTACCTATAAATATTAACCCACATACATTAATTAGCTTCACAGTTAATAACATAAGATATACTTATCTAAGTCTCAATTGAATAGTAAAACTTAAACACATAATATTTCTTAAATGATTAACTATACAAATGTTATTCCACCTTTTTCATCAAGCTCAAATACTTCAATTTTACATGTTCCCTACAAGGTATAACTTATTTATATAAGTATTTAAATTTTAGGTGATGTACACTTATCATCTTCTTATGAAGTTGAACTTACCATATGCTTAAAAATTATCTAATTTCCACTATTCAAATAGATATATACAAAAAAATCAAAAGGACTTTGAATTAGTTGTAATGGGGCCAAAAGGATACGTAGATTAACGAAAGAAAAGAATAGGAAATAACAAACATATTCATAATTAGAGCAAGTAAACCAATAATAAAATAAAAATATCCACAACTCCTTTATTTTGCAAAAATTTCTTCTTCCTTTATTCTTTTCAATTACAAGAACCCATGTCAATCGATTTCCACAAAATTTGTTTTTTCTCTTTTTATTTTTTTGAATTGCCATGATATCTTTTTTTTTGGTAAATCAGTAAAGTTTATAAATAAACAGAAGTTATGTACAACTAGAGATTGCCCAAGCTACAATCTCTTATCTAAACTAGAAGACTAATTTATAAGAAAGCATAAGGAGCCCTACAAATGTTTCCCATAATCATGCAAACCACAATATCAAGCCAAAGGCATAACTACAACCACGTTGGTCATATTAGGACCCTCTTACTAGTAACACAATTTTATGCAACAGACTCATTTATCGTATAAACCAATCCAGCCTCCCTACTAATCCTTAACTTGAGAACAATACATCATAATTTGATTCTTCACCTTTCTAGAGCAATGTAGGGTCTTTTTAGTGTAGGATTCCGAAGTGATGAGGTAGGTGAGATAGATCAAGTCTAACCCATCTTCCATTAAAAAACCGATCTGGACTTCCATCTTTTCCAAGCATCAATCCGTAGGTTAGCGGCTCTTTGACTGTTATCCGAAGGAGGTCCCCCTGTAGCTTTTTTCACCATGCTTCCATAACTCATTCTTCAAAGCTTAGTGGAGATTAAGGCTTTCCCTTCATCTTATGTTTCTCCTTTTTTAGCTATCAAGGAGGGATTGGGTTGCCTCTCTTTACCCAAACCTAGACCTGGAGTCAAACCTACAGACATTTCATTAGAAATATAAAACACACACATTTTACCTTCTCTTAGTGTTTGAGCTGAGGTGTTACATAACTTAAAAGATCACTTTCGTGATGAAGCTCCCTACGTCCAACATGAAAATGATATTTTAGCATTGCCTTTTTCTTACAGAACACCATCTCTCCCATACTTATTTCTTTGCAAACCTTCCCTAACAATATCATATCACTAGTAACAGCTCTACTAATTATGAATTAGGGTGCAATTAATTTTTTTATTTTAGGCTTTAAGTTCTTAAAAAAAGAATTTTACAGAAAAGGGCAAAAGTTTGTATAAGACTTAAAGGAGTTCATAATAGATTGTTGTGTGAAGGGTAGGTAGTTGGATCAAATGTAAATCCTAAATGCCTTTTATCATTATAATAATTGTACATATCGTACATGTAATATTGAAAAGACAAAATACAAGTTCTAGAAGTATAAAATCAAAGAAGTTATCAACATTTTAAAAAAATTATACGCTGGCTTGAATTCTCACATGATATTCAAGATAAATTAAATTCCTATCACCTAATCACTTTGGTTTCTTAAGATTCACAATGTCAAGGTTGCATAGTAACCACTTAATCATAGTGTGCATTTAGTTTTCAATAACCAATCTAAACTAATGATTGTACATACACTTATTATATTAATATAAAGTAACTAAAGATATCCTAAACATAAAACAAAATAAAAAACAAACCCAAATACATAAAATAAAAAAACTAAATTCTTATAAATTCACCATTAACACTAAAACATAACATTTTCATCAATATTAGATAAATAAGATAATGAAAGCATGCATGAAAGATAATTGAGGTAGAGAAATCTACCATAATTCTATGTTAAGTTTAGTGAGATAAATCCTAGATTTAAAAAAAAAAAAGACTTCTCACAAATGAAATAAAGAAAACATTATTAGAATTTGAACTAAGAAACTAAAATAAAAGAGAAGAAAAGTTAAAATGTTGGGTTGCCTCCCAACAAGCTCTTCTTTAGAAGTCTTTCATGATGCTTCCTCAAGCCTTTCATCTTAGATCCATCATTAATGACTTGCTTTTACTCTTATTCAAGACTAAAAGCTCTTTAGCTTACAAAATACCATATGGTGTATTGGAGGATAATGGCATCAACTTAATACTAACTTTACGTCTCCTAATGTCCTTTTAATTAACAAACTACAAAAATTACAAGAAATAATAAAATTCCATGGATCTTTAATTATCTTTGGTAGTCTATATTGCCTTTGGTAGTCTGTCTTGCCAAATGGTGGAGCACTCCTCATTTAAGGTGACAAGGTGACAATGTGGAGCTCTCCTCATTTAAGGTGATTATCAATGATTCCTTAACAACCTTCTTCTTTGGCTCCTCCTTTTTCTTTTTATCCTACTCCTCTATCTAAGTTTCTTCAGGCTTATATGACTCTTGCATTTCCTTAACTTTAATGGTTACATCATTAAGTGTTTTATTATTCTTCAATGTGATAGCTTGCACTTGCTCTATTTAATTTACCACTTTGCTAATAGGAAGTTTGAATTGTCCTCTTTCAATTACCATTTTTCTTGGCTTATTTAGGATTCAAGTTTCCCTAAGTTATCTAGTCTTGCATTAATGGAAGATATAAAATGATTGATTATCTCTTCCATATAATTACCCTATGAAGATAATGATTGATGAATCTAAGGTCATTCTTGAAACTCAGGTGATCCCATATGTATGCTCACTATAGTTCCTTGCTCCTTTTAAAAGAAATTTAGATGATTTCTTTATCTTGAATGTATATATATATTGTAGAAAGGATCATTCATGCTAATTCCCTTATAGGTAGCCATATAATTGACATCTTCATAATAATATTGGGTATGCTCCATGCTTATACATATATAAGAAGGATATCCATATATTTCACAATGATATCACGCCCCCTTTTGCCTGTCTCACTGTTCAACAATGTCTTCACTTGGTTTGAAAGATCTACTACTTATGATATTAGGTTTCAAGATGTATGATTGTGATGCCAAGTTTGAAGATATAAAAATGTTAGATTATAAATAAACAAAGGTAAATAAGCATTAAATAAATGCCAAGATTAATAATATAATAATAAAATAGTCCTCAGCAATGATGCCAAAAGCTTGATTAAATCTTTCTGCAAGTGCATATAATCAAATGTAGTAAGTAATAAAATTTGAAATATTCTACAGTATTCATCCTATAAGAGCTATAATACTATGTTTATCAATCTTAGCCAAATAATGAAATCAAATAACTCAAAGTTTAGAAAAAGTAAATTAAACTACTAAACTAACAAAAGTACTAATATTAACAAAATAAAGAGAAATCGGGATAACAAACACTATTGTTTCACGTTCCTCTTATATTATATCTTAATTATCATATATGATTTATTGTTAAGGTTGAAATAACAATTAACCATATGTGTGTGTGTGTGTGTGTGTGTCTGTGTCTGTGTCTGTGTCTGTGTGTCTGTACGTGTGTGCGCCTTCTCCTAAAGCACGCAAGTATATTCAAATAAGTAAATACCACCTTCTAATGTGCAATTTAACCTAATCAAACTCATTAATCATAATTAATATATTTAGTAATCAAAATGGTATAGGATATCCCTATTTCTAGAGCTAAGGTGTTTATTCCCCTAATGTATAGATTATACTTCTTCTTTTGGTCCGTCATTCAATCCTTAAGATTGAATATATATTGATCAATCATAAATTCAACAATTAGGAGGAAAAAGAAAAAAATTTAACTAAATAAATACTCATGAAAAATATCCATCATAAGTTACGTCCCTAACCATAAGTAGGGATCTAACTACTAAACATCACAAAATAAAACTAAAACTAAAATAATCTTTAACATAAAAGAAAGAAAGAAGAGTTATCATGATTTTCCTCTAACCTTGCTCCAAATTTCTTTTTGATGTTAAAATACCTTAAACTAATAACTCAATGACAAATGAGATTGTCACCAACCTCCAAAGGTCTCCCCTAATTTAACCCTAATAGAACTATTTATAGTTATGGTTTACATCATTGATTCCTAAGCTGATTGAACTTTTAATTTTGCATATCTTCAGAGTGCATGTTATAAGTTTAGCTTGGACCAACTTTCGCACTAGTGTTATATTTGTTATAAGACTCTTGTCTCAAATTAGTATGTAAGTTATAACTAGCATTCATTTTGTTCTGTTTCTTAACCTCTTAAACCTTATGAGAGACAGGCATTTGTCTCTTATCTATATCTGACATATGTCTAGCCTTTACCATCAAATTCTTCAATTTTCAACATCTTCAAGCTTGATTCGATCTCTAATTCCTTTTATGAAGTTGTTGTCCATCTTGTTACTTCTAAAATACTATAATATCTTCTCAATTAGACAACCATGGAGAATAATGCACTCAAATATGGATTTCTCTTCCAATTCATCACGTACAAAACAATGAATCAAACAAAAGAAAATATCATATAATTCCTTAAAAACATATTATAAAGATACTAAATTATAACTAACTTAATCCCTAATAGTATGTAAAACATAACCTTATCACCTATTTATGACAGTGAGTTGTATGTATTGGTCAAAACTCTACAAACATGGCAACACTAATTATGGTCAAAGGAATTCAGAATCCATTCTAATCATAAGAGTTTAAAGTTTTTAAAATCCTAAGGTAAGTTTAACAAGATATATGCTAAATGATTAGAGTTTATTATGCTATTTCCTTATGTGATTAAGTATAACGAATGGAAAGGAAAACATTATAGCCAATGCATTGTCTAAATGCTTCGTATTTATCACTTCATTGCAAACTAAATTACATAATTTTGAGTTTATTAAAAACCTATATCTCAATAATGTTGATTTCAAACAAAAGTGTAGTGCATTGGATTTACATATCTGTGGATTTTATATTAGGTTTGCTTAGGTCTCAAAGTGGTAATACTAAAATATTTATTGTTCTTGATAAGATTAGTAAGATGACACAATTTATTGGATGTTCCAAAACTAATGATGCAACACCTTTTACTGATTTGTTCTTTAAAAAAAACATGTGTGCATGGAGTGCCAAGAAGGATACTAAGTGATAGAGATGTTAAGTTCTAAAGTTATTTTGATAGTAAGTGATAGAGATGTTAAGTTTTGAAGTTATTTTGATAGTAAGTGATAGATATGTTAAGTTCTGAAGTTATTTTTTTGGTATATTAAGTTCTGAAGTTATTTTTTGGTATAATTTTTAGAATAAGTTAAGAAATAAAACTCTTGCTTTCTATAATTACATATCTCAAGCAAATAGACAAACCAAAGTAGTTAATAGGACACTTATTACTTTATTATACACTGCCATCGAAAAAAAGAAGAAATATTTGCCATATATTGAGTTTGTACACAATAAGTTTATTCATTCTACTACCTCTTGTTCTCCTTTTAAAGTTATGTATAACTTTAATCCTTTAATTTCTTTGGATATGCTACCTTTTACTACTAAGGAATATACTAATTTGGCTAGAAAGTATAAGACATATTTTATTTGGGATTTGCATGTCAAGATTTAAGTGAACATAGAGAAATAAAATGAGAAATATTCAAGACGAGCTAATAAGGAGTGCATAAAGGTTATTTTTAACTTGGATAATGGATTTTGGTTCACATGCATAAAGAGAGATTTCTTGTACAAAGGAATTTTAAGTTACCACTTACCTACATAGAATAATGTGTTGCTAGGAAATAGGATTTGGATTTTGTTTCATGATCATGAAGCACTGTGGGTAAAGTGAGTGCACTTTATAATCTTGAGGAGGGGGAATTTTTGGAGTATCCAACTAAATAACAATAGCTTATGGAGTTGGAGGAAAATATTATCAGTGAAAGACAAAATAGGGAACCAATTTAGAATTAGGATTAGAAATGGAGCTTCAACTTATTTTTGGCAGGACCCCCGACATTCGAGAGGCATTCTCAAGCATTTTTCCACTCCGAGGGCCATTAATGGATTAGAACTAAGAATGACAGCTACAGTTTCATAAGTGATCAAAAATAACATGTGGTGCTGGCAAAAATTTACAACTGAAACCTTAGGTAACCTGGAACCCTTACATTATCAACCGAATAGCTCTCAACACGATAGTTTGGAGTGGTTAGCTGGGTCAACAAATCAGAATGCTTATACCAATTCCTCAGCCTATACCTTTTTAAGACCCCCCAGACAAACAAACCCTTGGCATACATTTGTTTGGTTCAAAGGGAACAACCCAAGGTGCTTCCTCATCTTATGGTTGGCTTTTTGTAGGAAGTTACAAACTAGAGACAAACTTCTCTTCCTTCAAACACCAAATCATTGCTCCTTATGCCTTAGGGACAATGAAACAATTGAACATTTATTCTTTGATTACCCCTTCTAAAAAATAATGTGGGTTCATTGCCTCACCTACTTCCACCTAAACCTTCCACAACATATCAACCTCCACACCATCCCCACTTGGTTGAAGCAACCCTAAAATTTCAGAACCAATAATCCCAATATCTTTCCAATCATCCTTTTACTCGCTATTTACTCTCTTTGGAAAGAAAGAAATGCCAGAAATTTTAAAGATGAAGCTTTGGAGGTGGAGGGATTGAAATCCAGAGTGATCACCCAAGTCCTGGAGCAACTCAGTGCAAACACCAAGGGAAGGTAAAGGTAGGAGAGTTTTAAGTCACTAACAACATATATGCAGTTTTTGTTTCAGGTATGCAAAAGGAATATTGGCGAATACAGGCTGAAGAAGCTTAACCTGAGGCAAACCAATCCAAATCAGTCAAGGAAATAATAGGAGACCATCAGACCTCCACAGACCATCAAGAGCAGTTAGCAACACTTCAGCAGTCACACTCTTGGAAGGAACTCAGCAGCAGCAAGTTTGATCAGAAGAGAGTAGGAGAGCCTTCAGTGCACTATGTGTGGTCTAGAAGGAGCTACAACGAACTTACAACAAAAGCAGACTGCAAAGAGGGCAGGATTCAAACCTCTATGCCATGGGCAGGCACAACCAAGGGAGAGCAGAAAACAAAAATGGAAGGTCGAGAAAGTAGGTAATTCTATTTGGTGTGAAGAAATTGCTGGTAGTTTTCACAAGGCACAAGATAACGATAATAAAGAAATGGTCAGTGGAATCATGCTGCAAAGTTGTAATTGCCACATATTCTAATAGATGTTTGCATCATAGGGATATTAGGATATGTAACGCCGGACTTTCGGAGTCCTTTTGTGCTGTACTATATTTGGGGATACTACTGTATAATGATATATATATATGGATGTATATGAGTTCAAAGATGTATTTAAGTCATTTAGGTATATATGTTAATGATTTATAATGTTATATGCCCTTACATGAACTTGGAATTCATCGGTAATGCGAAATCTTGGAGATT
>JANITX010000004.1:54178124-54192046 GCA_027564395.1 Erythroxylum ulei
ATTCTTATTATGCCTTAGAAAGTGAAATCACTCTATCAAGAGAGAAATTGTTATTTGAGAACTTACTTTTGATTTTACATTTTATTTTTCTATGAGCTTTTAGAAGCTTGTTATTCATTTCAAGTGTGGAAGGATAGAGAATCTTGGAAACTATATACTCATCAGCTTGGAGAAGCTCATCAAATTTAAAACTCAAGATTTTTATAGTGAAATACTCAAGTTAGATACTTGAGGACTAGACGTAGGCTTGGTTGTTAACTGAACCAGTATAAATCTACTATGTCATTCTTTCTCTCTTCCTAATTTTTAAATTTTCGTGTTATAAGTTTGTGTTTTCAAGAAGCTCTTTCGGTTTTTCAATAGACTCCTTATGTTTCTATAAAGCTAAAAGTTCTTTTCGCTTTAAGCATCAACAAACTCCTATCAATTAATAGGGTTATTTTTATTTGAGCTTTAGCAGGCTCCTATCAATTGACAGACTACTTTCTTTTTCAGCACAAATAGGTTCCTTCGAAGTTTAATAGGACTTTTCTATTTATCAACCCATTTTATTTAAGAAGGATATTAAAGATTTAAAATACCTTGCAAATTTTTTACACATGATTCATTCCCCTCTTGGGTATGTTTGCTATATTAGATTATGTTTAAACAAATAAATAATTTCAGCTTCCTGAAACCACAGCTTGCTTCGAGTATACTAGTCCTGCATTTTAAATATCCACGCGGATAGACAAACAATACAAGAACACAAACAATGTTACGCCTGTGCTTCCATCAATACATACAGCCAATTGACAAATAGTACGATTCTTCTTTAACTCAACGAAAGGAAATGGAGGCAAAAGAATTAGCAATTAAATGAAGGTAACTGGATGTTACAAGGAACAGAATAGGAGACTTAAGACAAGAAATCTGGTGATCCATTAACCGATACCTGTAATAAAACAGTCAATAGAAATTACTGACTTAAAAATAGCTAAAATCCAAAAGGATGTAAGTGCTAATGTAGATGAAATGAAGCCAATGGATGTGCGTTTTCTGATATATCATTTTCTGGTTGGACGTAATGACTCTCAGGCAAGACGAACAGGTCGTTCCTCAATTAGCTTTATGTCAAAGCTTGAAAAACCTGCTGGTCGTAAAGAACCTACATCCAACCTATCTGAGAGGCATCCTGTCGGGCAAACTTTCGCGTACTGTAATCGACAGTATTACCCCATACCTCAGAACTAGGCATTTCAGCACGTCTCGAACCCAGCAATCCATCCATCGTCTTGTTTAAATATACTTTCAATCCCAGGTGATGGGCATTCCAAAATATTCTTCTGCAATGTCAAATCCTCGGGGAAAGGGACAAAACTTCAGGAACAACATCCTGTTCTGGGCTAATCAAAACGTCCTTGCTTATTGAGGTTGATACCCCATCTCCAGCCTGCTCTGGGATTTTAGCAAATCCTTGTGACAGTGCTGATTCATCTGATATAGCATATTCACGTGAGACAACATTCTCTGTTGGAAATGGCAAGTCTTCTACATGTAGACCCATTTCTAAGATACCATGTAAAGTGTAATCAGGTTGCCCAATAGGAATTGGGTTTGTAGTTGGGGGTGCAGTAGGTAACGTTAGATCTGTCCAGTCATGTTTGTACTTCGCAATTTGGCGTTCCATACATAACTTGGATTGATCTGTTTCACTTATATGGTGCCTAACAAATTTCCTTTTCATTTTTGATGAACGAATTTCTTCCTGTTCCTTTTTGTTCTTAAGGAGAGCTAAGAACTGCGGATTCTGAAACAACTTCCCCAAGAAAGAAATCATCTGCTTCAGCTCTTGCTCTGTTTCCTGAAGCCTTTGACTTATAGCTTCCATGTGATGAACTGTTCCACATTGCTGCTTTTGCAGTTCTGCAACCTCATTCATCATTATACTCCGGTCCTTCCTCAATCTATCCACTTCAATTTCTAGTCCAGCACTTCCTGATTCAGAGTAGGACCCCGTATACATCCCAATCTGCTTCGAGTGTGGTGTCTTGCGCCTCTGTATGTTTCTTAACAGATGCCTCTCACCCCGTCTGAAGGCTTCATTAGCAAATTCCCACCTGTCTGCATTGACTTTTCGAAATCCCTGAATACACAAAAGTGTTTCGACAATGAATGGGGAAGAAGCTGAAGTTTGAAATGAAATGAAGATGTGCTTCTCGTGAGATAGTTTGAAATAGTTGAGTCTAATGCATAGAAAGAGCTGTTTTTTTTAAATAAAAAAAATAGAAACAGCTGAGTTGCAACTTCAACATCATCTGTAAAACAAAAAAAGTGGATTCTATAATATAAAGAGAAGGCGTCAGATATAACAAATAGACATACTGCAAAAATATGTACTCTACTAGAGCCTGAAATTTTACTTGCAATCCACCACCCATCTGGACTAGTCACGCTTAAAGAAAAGCAAAGCCATAGCAGCATCAGGAAAACAGTAACAATGTTATCATGAAAATAAACAACTCCTGGTCATAATTCACTCAAGAGGGGAAGGATATCTTTTTTTCCGGTATGAAGATCAAAACTCAGTTATAATATCAGCCGAATGTAGACTTCTTTATCATCTTCTTAAAAAGTCCACTATATCAGCTCCATACTAAATAAACCTAATACACCTGAGTCTTCTCAAGAACTCATTAGCTTCAGTGGTGGTAAATCCCGTTACAACAATGAACATCGCTTTACATGAACAGTGAATCAATTACATAAGTCAGTTTTAACAAAACTCATTGAGACCGTAAAATCCTAAACCTGTACGAATAACAAACACATACACACATCAATTTCTCTCTATTATCCCCTTTATTACGCGATCCTGTACAACGTAAATATCTACAAAGGAAACACCCAGCACTTAGTTCAAATATCTACGTCCATAATGACTGTCAGGATACAAGATTGATCATTGCCTAATCCGATTACAATAAAAGCGTCGTCAGAGAAAACTCAAAATAGTACATACAAAAGCCAAAAACAATACACGAAACAACATGGATCAAGGAAAAAGCACAACAGTCCGATGATGGTTATCATGACACTAAAATACCCACATAAGTATTAAGTTGACGAACAAAACTGGAGAAATTGTTGTGCTTGAAATAGCGAGGGAGCACACTCCTGGAGAATGCCACAGGGTCCCAGACCACAAACCTCTCTCCATTGGCACCCCAAGAAATTATGGGGTCCAAATTCCGATCGTCGACCAAATCAAAAGTTTTAGAGATAAACGGGGGGATTGGAATCCCCTGCAAACACTCAAGAGGCTGAGGCACCCCAATGCTGCTATCTTCCTCCATTTCTTCACTTTTCACAACTCTTTCCGGTACTGGGTTTGCTCTGAATTCAAATACTGATGGATTCAAAGCAGAGAACGTCTCGAACTCCATGAAAGGAGAAGCAGGGAAGCTCATCTCCTCCATCAACGAAGACTCAGTTGGGAATTGACAATCATCACTCAGCTGTGGCATCGTTCCTGGTTCAGAAGACCAAGAAGCAGAATGTTTATTGGGTGATTTAAGGCTCTTGCCAACTTGTGGGTTCATTAGAACACGATTTGAGATAATAATCAAGGAGTTCAATTTAACAATGGTTCCGTCAAATTTAAGGGCTTGAATTGATTTATAAGCGCGGCCGATGTTTTTCGCCGATAAACTGTTTGATAAAAATCTTAAGAGAGGCGGTGAAGGTTTGGGCCACTTTGGCTGTTAATTTGAGTCACTGCAAGCACACGAGTTGATGAAGAGAGTACACGTAGCTGCTTGTTTGCCGATAAACTGTTTGATAAAAATCTGAAGAGAGGCGGTGAAGGTTTGGGCCGCCTTTGCTGTTACTTTCAGTCACTGTAAGTGCATGAGTTGATGAAGAGAGTACACGTAGCTGGTTGTTTTCATGTATTTAAAAGTATTTATCATCTTCAAGATGGGGTAAGTCTTTTAACACCGTATGGTTGTGCGGTTTAGGAGATAGGTGGGCCGACCGTGGTCAAAATATCCTAATTTTTCTGTTTTATGATTGGGCCAGAAGGAAAGGTCGTTTACTGTTAAACATTAGTAAAATGGCGGTCTGTATAGGAGTTCAGATCTTCTGTCTAATATTATTGTGTCTTATTGTATCCAATAAATATCAGCCGTTTATTTATGTGAGTCCCGCATAAGACCCACGTGAAACCCACGAAATAAATGACAAAAATTTTATGAGACAGAATAAAACTGGACAGAAGATTTGATCTCTTTGTATAGTATATACTTGGTGCCTGGTTGCGAAGCAAAGGCAACTGACAAATCACATTTAGGTGCAAGTTTTTGTCAGAAAGATCGTGTCTGGTGGTTGAAGATAACGTGGATCACGCACATGAGCACTTCCCTTCTTCTTTTTAATTTCTTTTTTTGTACTTTTAAAAGGGTATCCTGGACTTTCTAAAAGTTGAAAAGTTCATTTTGAACTTTATAGTTTTTATTATTCATAAATCAATATTAATATATAAAAAATCTATATTAATTTAATTTTTCTTGTTATATCAACTTGTTTTACTTAGCGCCAAAGTTAATTAATATTTTAATTTTATATTAGTCTGCCAGATTAATTATTGTATTAATTATTATTTTATGTCTTAACAATATACTAAGTGTAGTGTTAATATTGAATAATTTTTCTTTTTATATCAGTCTATTAGAATCCAAGTAAAGTGCTACTACTTTCTTTAGATTAGGAAAGTTTTTACTTTCTTAACTACTCAAAAATTGAATCAAACGTGATAATATAAATTTTAGGAAAAACTGAAAAAGATGACTTTCCCATACAAGAATCCATGCCATCCAAACAAGGTTTATATGTAATGTAACTATAAATGATTTTGTTTTATGTTTCACTTCTAGTTGATTGTTTACTCATTATGAACTCTTGTTGGAAATTGTAATAATTAGAAAGTTAAGGATATTTATTATTTTTTTATTTGATGTTTTGATGTAATCATTATTTATTATATGATAAAATTGTAATATTCTAAATACTTTACATTGTTCTTAATTTAATATTTGTATGATGATTAAATGATCTTTTTTCATATTAATTATGATTATTATTTATATGTGCAATATTTGAAAATTAATGTTAATAAAAATAAATAAAATGTTGTTATTTTAAATTTTATTATTTTGATTTTTGAAGATAGGATTGATCTAAAATTATAAAGTATACAGTACAATATACTAATAAACTATTTTGCAATTTTTAAAAAAATTAAGAATTATTTTATAAATTTTAAAAATTGTCCAAAACGGTACCTGGTACTGAACGGTACAAGCGTCGGTATGGTATTAATAACATTAAAGGTGACACATTGAGTTAAAATATTCATTATAAACAAAACAATGTCATGGATGTGATTTAGACTTTGCCTCCAAACCCGAGTGTAAGTTCAATCCAAACATGAAATTTAAATGAAGAATTCTGTCTTAGTCTGAAATATGGTCAAATTGGAACCAAATCTATTAACTTCATGTCAGGTCAGGCTGGGTTTGGAACCTTTTGCTATCCTTACTAGCATCACTCCATCTGAGTCCTTTTGGAGGCTATTAAGGTGATCTAATCACTTTGCCAAAGATTTTAAACTTTGTTTTACCAGAAGGAAATGCGAAGAGATATCTGAAATCTTATCAAAACAATGTCTAATTTGCCAACACAATTAAGTATGAAACAAGAATTCTAATTTAAATTGCTACAACCAATTCATATTCACAAACAAATGTTAGATTAATATTAATATAGATTTTGTGGAGGGAAAATGGAAATTCAGTAATTATGGTGATGATGGAAAAATTTTGCAAGTATGCATATTTTATGGTTCTTACACATTAGAAACTATAGTTCAAATCTTTCTATCTATATGTTTAAGCAGCGTGAAATGTCCAAAACTATCACAAACGAAAACCTTTTTTTCTTGGAACTCTTTTTGGCAAGAACTCAGGCTACAAGGTGTCGGACTTACCCACAAATGAATATACAAGTTGAAGCCTTAAACAGGACACTTGTGAACGACAAACGATTACCCTATAAAATAGACCCAGTGACTTGATTTAACTGAATGTTACCATACTACCATATACTATTTGACTCTTATCATGTCACTATTTGAAGTTTTCTACAAATACGCCCATCCCTTGCATGTATCCTACTTCACAAGTGATTCTGGCAAAGAAATAGCCGTATAAGTGATCAAGTTTCATCTCTAGAGGGCTCAAAAGAGGATGCCACAACGAGCGAAAAACAGGAAAATTGGATAGTGTGTATCAAATTGGTGACTTTGCGCATGTTAAGATGCAATTGCATCAACAAGGGGCACTAGCAAGTAGCAAAGATGTTAGGCGAGCTATATGTTGTGTGTGTTAGCAATAATTTCCAGAAGACGTTACACGCTAGAGTCAACCGAGGTTTAGCTACAGAAAACAAACAATGAGGCTTTAATACTCATCTGATAAGCTAGACGCTCATTATATAGAAGTCAGTCTTAGGATGCGATGTGGCCTTTTGTTATTGGACCTTAACCGCTGAGGTTTTTCCAAGTTCCAATGAGTATATACGTGCAGGGAGCCATTAACAAATTCAAGATGAATGATAAATAATAAATAATACCTCAAATTTCCCTTTTTCGTTTTTTTTTCTGGTTCTCGGCTCTGAAGCAATGCTTTTCCACTACTAATTTTCTATTTTTTAATAATTTATTTATCTAACATCCAGGACAGGAAAATGAAAATGCAATTCACAAGCTTAAGCCCCCTTAAGATTCATTCGAGTGAAAATAGAAAGACAAAAAAGGATTGCTCCAATGATGAAGAATGCCAACAAAGCTGCTTCTCATTAAGCTACTTGAAAGTGAATATTTACATACAAAATTATGAGACAGATTTACAGACTTCCCATTGAGGAAACTGATGTTGCATTTGAAAGAAATTGTATGGAGGTATCAATGTAGCTCCTTTGGCTGCGCTAAAAACACAAAATTCTCAGGTCATGAGATGCCTGCATGTACAAAAATGATTCTGCAGCAAGTAGACGAACAAAATATTAGGACGGTTGAACGAAGAATATTTCAACGTAGAATGATTTTAAATCATTGAAACTAGTATAATAACTCAATATAAAGGCTATAAAATGCATGCATTTCTCTAAGAATAGTTGCCTCTCGCGTGGTTAATGCCACTTATAGCTATTAATTAACGGGAACTTTGTGCTCTACAACTAGCAGCTATCAGAAATTTCAAGCTTTTCTGGTGTTTCAGAGTGAATCTAACTAAACTATGGTCTAAGGTAGGTGGACCAAAATTCAAGAATTTGGCGCACCTGAGACTATCTAGGCAGTGCCATCCTTCCCAGATATTAAATCCCGACAGAATGCTGTATTATGTGCATAAATAAATAACTGCTGGCGTTCCTCCCTTCAGGTAAGTAATTGCATATCTGCATGACCAGGATTAGGGATAGGGGATTTAAATCAAAGGCCTCAGAAATTCCATGATACTAGCAAAGGAGGGGCGTTTCCAAGGCTCACTGCAGGAAACAATTTGTATGAGAGCAATAACAATACAAGTTAGAAAAACATACAAACCATCAGGCCTTGTGGCTTAATGGGAGAAGAAGATTAAAACCTCTTCCATCACTAATCAACCTTGGTGGATCCTACGAGCTCTCCAAAAACACATCAATAAATAAAGTAGACTTTGAACTCACTTTCCCCAGCAAGCCTCAATAAGGCCAGCTACTTGTGGATTTACATCAGGTGGAATCTCAAGCTTTTTCCCCTTGAAACCAACAGCTGCAACAACCTATAAGATAGGCTTACGCATAATTCCCAGATCTAATACTAGAAACAAAAGTGCTAAGATGATGACGGATAAACTGTGTAAATACACGGGAACACTGATTCTGGATCAATTTTCCCAACAGGTGGGCTGCAAGCTGACATTTACTTGGGAAGTTCACATATCCCCCTCACTGAAGTTGGATGGTCAAATGACTTAATAAGCATCTTAACTTCCATGGATACTCACTCCTGAAAATGATCCCCTGAATTTGGGCCCCAAGCTCAGCCTATTGCTAGAGTGGACATTAAACAGACTAGTGAGGACAAAAAAGATTGGATCAATTGAAGAACTTATACCAAATTCTTGTGTGCATCAAATAGCAACATTCACCCAACACCAATTCTTGTTGGAAAGAAAACGACCAATATGTTGTCTAAATGTCAAAAATTTTGAATTGGTTGACATCATTGTGTTAGTGAACTGGTTTTATGCATGAAATATAAATTATTTCATTATCACTCCCTTGATTCAGTTTCCAAAATAAAACACGAGTAAAAAGTCAACTAAGAATAAAATGTCACTCCATTAAGAATGTACTATGTCAAATGAAATAAACTTAAGAATACAAACTTGTGCTGGATTTAAATTGCTGCAATGTCACAAGTTCCCACAAGATGACACCAAAGCTGTATACATCTGCCTTATCATTTGATGGTTCATCACGAAGAACTTCTGGTGCCATCCACTCTGGCTGATAATTAGGACAGGTGTGCATAACTTCATAAAATTACAAACAACATATCCATAACGACTTAAAACAAAAAAGAAAGTTGGCAAGTAAGAATCACTTACTGTTCCTGCTGCTGACTTTGACGAAAGAAATGCATTTTCTTTTAATCAAGAAAGGTCAAAATCACAAACCTGATCAGGTCAAAGACACGAATAAAAGAGTTATGGACAACAAAGAAGATGTCCTAGACAAAGTTGCAAAATAAATATCACAACTTGACTGAACTGAAAATCTACACATCACATCATTCAAATAGCAAAACATTATTATTACTTGAGAGATATATTAGACAATCGCCTATATAGCAAGTAATAATCCAAGACCCAAAACATATCAATTCTATAAGGAGACATTAGAAATTTTACAAACTTCCTAAGGCTGAATAAATTTCTGAGGCAAGTTGATGATGTCAAGAGATAAATTGTGATTGAATAGAGTATAGAGGACCACTAATAAACTGACTACACTGAAACAAAACTTAAGGATGTTAACTTTCAACCAAAAAAAAATTGAGGATGTTGCAACATCCGTACAAGTACATATGAAATGATTGAACGCTTGTATGAATTTCTTATTTGATTGTCTTGCTTCAGAACAATCTCTACTGACAATCACAAAAGGTTTAATTCTAAGAGATTAAATGCATGAAAACTGAAAACAATGCTTAAAAGAACATGTTTCCCAGTTAAACAGCCATTAAATAAACATAATGGTCGTCCCTAGCAAGCTGTATCTAGAGTCAACTGTCTAACCTTTACTGTATACTTTCTCTCAACCAAAAGATTTGGAGATTTTAAATCTCTGTGGACAATGGGAGGGTTACGTTTATGATGAGAATTCATGCCTTTTGCTTGTAAATTTGAAAGGGACCTGATTAGTTTTGACAGAAAAGATCAAACACTTTGGCAAGCTAAAATAGAATGAAAGACAGTGACCATGTTAGCAAAAGATCATACCACATCATAAGCCATATTTAGTCTACGACTTTCATCTGGCACCTCTGTTGCACCAGGCTTATGCAAGAGCCTAAACAAACTACCTCTGCGGGACAAATCATAGATTTTAGTCAAGCCACAAGGTAAAGTTCATTTAAATGCATAACAAAAAATCAGAAATGATGATATTTCTCTGTACATTCCATACTTAGAGAAAAAATAGAGCAAAGGAGGTGTTGCTAGGGAGAAAATCCACAACCTTGATAAATATTAAGTCATTATGGACAAATATGGGGGCTGCGTAACAGCACCCATGAAAAGAACAATATTCGAATGCCGAAGACGTTTCATTATTGAAACCTAATAAACAAAAACAACAAACTATACATATCAAAACAAAACCCAAGGTTGCTGCCAAAAGCTCATGCTACATTTCATCAACCCTCACCTCCCTCAAGAATTCCTTGACGCGTTCTGCATGAAAATCATGCTCCATGAGAATTTTAACAGCAACATCCTGTAGTTAAAACAATTATTGAGAAAAGAAAAAGGATAAGGAGGTGGAAAAGAGGAGGCAATAAAAAGAATATCCACATACAAAGTTAACAAGTTAAAACATCTTAAGAAGGTACCACATAACATACTTAAACCAATTGAGATAAAAGCTAAAACAAAATGCAAAGTTTTATACCAATGTATCAGAAAAGATGGAACCAAATACCAAATTTCAAATTTTCACTATCAAGAGAAAAAAAACTAGAGAAATGCATAACAGGTCTCTCCCAGTCAGTTATACTAGCTGGAAATCTAGCAGTTAGGATTAAAGGACCACACACTGAGGCCCGTGTTCATTAAAAGCCAGAATCGCAGCGTGGTACTAGGCTGTTTAATGAGCAAACAAATAAAGAACATAAAATTTTAAACATTCAGAATCTCCATGCCCAGAATAAAGGAACTTCTTGAAATGAATTCATCTACTGTGAACCATGGCAAATCATGGATTGACACATCAATTAAGTGACATTACTTCATTCCAGATGACGTTTATTGGCAACCTTCACCACCAAATGTGCAACCACAACTCACACATTCCATTACATGTCCAATGTTACATTCACAAGAAACATAAATGAATTGAAGCACAACATTTCTTCATATATTTCTACATAGATAATGTAAGAAGCACTTTACCGAGCCATGCCATTCAGCACGATGGACTGTCCCGAAGGAACCTGAAAAGAAATTCAATTTCACTCACCATGCCACAACCTCCTACAAGGGCTATTAGCTAATAGTATTGTAGCATACAATACTGTTTCTCTAAAAGAAATGACCACAACAAACACTCTACCTGCTCCAATTTTCTCTTTCAAAATAAGATCACTCCAATGGATGTCCAAGTCCCCCACATCAAGTGAAAGTTCTTTACTTGCTTTACTAGATACCAGTTGCCTGCTGTCAAAGAACCTCCAATCTTTAACAGTATTCACCATCTGGTCACACAATGATAAAAGTGGTTGCACATCCCTGTGCCCGGTGGATTGGATATGCTTAACAGGGGTTTGCTCTTTGACCACGTCCAGTAATTTTTTAGCATTTATTGAAGGATTATATGGTCTAGAAAGTTGGGTGTCTCTTTCTTGAACACTTGTATGAGAAGCTCTCATTTGAAGAAGTAATTCAGACATTACAACATTACCTCTGCAATGACCAGAGTGGTCAATTTGTTGAGGATGCATAGAGATTCCAGATTCTTCTTCAGTCGCAGCACCTGAAATACAACACCAAATAGAATTTACAGTTGCATCTTATGTTGCAATGCAATGGAACTACTAGCCTACCCCTTGGGTAAGGGCACACTTAGCACAGAAGCAAAGGATAAATATTGAAACAAGAAATCCAATAAATTGCACGTATAAGATGAGAGAATTCTTTCATGGGAAAAGGATAGGAGAACTGTTAAAAAGTTCTTCTCCACCAGTGTGAGCTAAGACATAATCCTCATGAACTAATTCAGTATTTAAGCATGCAAAAGTGAAAAATCATCAATCTTCTTCACATCACAATTGCATATTACGAACAAAGGAATCAAACCGCAAAACCAAGCAAATTTGGATTTCAACATGGAACTCAATTATGAAATATGGAAATAAATATCAGAGACCTTAAAATTCAACAGTTTGAGACCAAATTATGTAGGTTAATAGAGTGCAATAACAGTCTGGAGCATTCTTCTAGTGTGTTGCATAAATCTGTCTAATATTTGCGTGATTGCAAACAAGGTACTCTCAAAGTGGCAAGATCAAATAGAAATCAAATAGCCGAGATGATACGGCTTCCTCAAGGTATCCTATGTTATGAGGCTTTAGTATTTTGGTATGATTTCTTATCCTTTTGGTTAGAATGTCAAAGCATATTCTGAAATGTGAAGTATTAACTTTTGAAGACAAACAATTATACCCATTAGTCGCAAGAGGTTTATGCAGTACCACTAAAGGAGTTAGCATCACATGAATAGAAATAAGGAGTAAATCAAAATGAGAACCCAACATTCAGCACTATGTTTGGTACTGATTAACTACAACATAGGCACTAGTAACGACAAAAAAGTATGCACACAAGACAGGCAGAAAATAAATAGAGACTATAAACTAGAGACAAACCAACAGAGTCATTTGGGGTTCACCTATAGATGCATCATCTGCTGAAGTATCATCAAATATAAGATTGAGTAACTGAGTGTCTGAAAAATACTCTTTGGCTAATAACCTGTAATCAATGCCACGTTCAGCTGATTTCATCCGGGGAAAGCGCAATGTAGAAGAAACTGAGATGGAAGAAGGACCGTTGAGCAAGGAATTTGGCTTGCATAAACAACCCGGCTTCCCTACTAAGTCAATTAAATATTCTCTGAAATAGGAGAAATACACTTTGAAACATATCTGCTACAGATTATGGCTACAAGAAACAAACTCCTAGAGACTACCTGGTACAGTTTGACTGAATAAATTAAAAAACTTTGAAGGAAGAAGGAAAAAAATTGATTAAAATGTAAAAAGAAACAAAAAAAAATCAAAAGTCCAAATTCCAAAAGAATTTTTGTTTATTTAGCTCCCTAGAAAAAGCTAAAAATGTGTGTGTTTGACAAATGCAATGTTTATTTTTTATTTATCACATGTTTTTTTATTGATCAGGTGGTTTTACCACATCCAAAAGAATTTTTAATTGGTCAAGAAGATTGTAACATTAAAATTCAAAAGAAGCTGCAGTTAAATATTTTTGACTTTCAGGCACAATTGTATCAGCAAGGTAACAACAATATCCTGGGATGAACCGTAGAATGTAGTGGCTCTGCTTAACAGATAAACCATTCGTTTCATTTTGCATATATTACAAACATATGTCATAAAAGCTAATGAAGAGTACCTGTCAAAACCAAAAAGTACAAGACATGAGGTAGCTTCATTTCTTCTACAATATCTGCACCCCTTTGTAGTTCGACATGGTAGATCAATGGTATCAGCTAGCACCTACACAACAAATGTTCGTCAATCAACTTGGGTTTTTTTTCCTATGAAGATAAAGATAAGCTACAAAATGCACTGTATGAAACATGGTTGAAATATGAGGAGTACCCTGTTATGGTCATGACATACTTAAAATGCTAGATCTCACCTAAAAGTTAAACATTAAGCTAGAAAACCAATCAGCAATTAGAGATTTTCAGATAGAAGCTACCTTAAATAATAAAGCTCGATGTCTACATAAGCTAGGGCAGAGCCACAGCCCCCACTGCATCAAAAAAGTTTTTAAATTAAAATTATTAATTATTAATTTTAATTTTATAAAAAATAAAATTTTGCCCCTATTTATTTAATTCATGTAAAAAAAATAAAAGTACAAATATATTCAGATACTAAATAAAAAATAAAATTTGAGCCATCTATTTTTATTAAGATAATTATTATTTGGGCCCATGACTTTTTTAAATAAAAGCCTACAAATAAAGAGATCAAAATTACATATTTAATTGACTTTTTTATTTAAAATTTCTACCCTTTTGACTTCTTTATTATAATAGTTTTTGTCTTTTTAACTTCTTCTTTTACTAACTGTATAAGAAATACCGCACGCCCTCTATACGCAATCACGCAGACAGCAGAAACAAGTCTTTGCATAGTTGCACGTAGTCGGCACCAGCAGATGCAGAGTCGACTCTGGCTATAAAGATTAAAGGTAATTTACTGATTTACATGATTATATCTAATAGTTTATTATTTATTTGTTTTGAATGGGACATCTAATAGTTTAGAAACGAGAGTCTCAGGCTATAATGATTAAAAGTGATTTACTGATTTA
>JANITX010000004.1:54288679-54298854 GCA_027564395.1 Erythroxylum ulei
GCTTTTGAGTGTTTAAAAAAAAGATTTATACTGAGTTTACTGAGTGATGTAGCACGCTACCCTCGCAGGGCACGGACTCGGATATCACCATCGATGTCGGGTTCGGGTCACGCAGGAGTGGGGTGTTACAAGTTTAATGGGCCAACATATAGTTATTAAGGTACTACCATGTGTCACAAATGCAATTAGTAAATTATTAATCATCCCATTATGGTTATTAAACATACATTAGGCAATTCAATTAATGGTTATGCAAATGAAATTAATGTTGTGATTATATTAGTCCACATACTTCTAACATTACCTTGCCAAAAAATACATTCTTTCATAGTCGTAGCAAATACATCGACATCAAACATAACTAAATTCGAGATTTGGTAAAAGACAGGCTTTGTTTGGCAATCAACTAATAGTTGATTATATGAGCTGATTTAACTAGCGGATTGCATTAGTTGTTTGTTATTTGATGTTTGGTAAAATTAGTTGTTTAGTATTAGATGTTTATGTGTAAAATGACTTATGAGGACATGACTTTAAAAAAATTATAAGAGTATGAATATTATATATCTTAGTATTTCGTTGAATATTCTTATAGTAATTTAGATTTTAGATATTTAATTATACAAAAATTAAGTTTATAACTCTAATAAAAATATAGAATACTAATAATAATAGTAATAATAATAATAATAACAACAACAACAACAATAACAAAATCTAATAATAATAACAAAATTCAAACCCAGAAAGCAAAATCCATGGTTAAACACAAAAACTATTACAAGAACATCTATCAAAAGTTCCTTAATCCATCACCAACAAAGTATGAAATTGGAAACCTGATTGGAGAGATGGTTAGCAACGCCAAGACCACCCCAACCAGAGCCAACGACGACACCTTAACTTCGTTGTTGCAACTGTCTCCATTACAAGCATTCACTTGACGGGTAAGTGCTCTGAGCAAATCTCATCTCTAATTTTATACCTTGTGTTGTCTACCATAAAAGATGGGTCGATAAACCTCCAACAAGACAACATCTTTTTCCTGCCTTTCTTTCTAATCAACAAACCCAACTGTTACCCATCTCAACTACTTGTGCAGAGGAATAAAAGAACTACTGAACTAGTGAAAAGACTGAGAAGAACCAACTCCATGCACGGTCATGACTACAACTAGCATTTAAATTAATCACCTTATGCGTGGTGGCTAGTCACAGGGTGACTAATTAAATCACCCCCGAAGCATTTAGTCACGGGGGTGACTAATTAAGTCATCCCGTGAGTAGCAATAGTTTAAAACAGCACAAATGATAACGAAGAACAGCAAAAAACTAAGGGTAGAATGGTCATTGCCAAACAGCCAATTCGATTGTTTGGTTCAAAATGCTCACATCCAGAGCTTTTTATAAATTAACTGGTTGGGTTGAATCAGCCTCAGCCAGCCAACAACTAAACAAATTAAATAGCTTCTTGATAACGTCAATCAGCTGATTTTGGTTAATCAACTAAAAAATAGCTGATCAGTCAACAACCAAACGGGACCAAAGAGATCGTAGTTGGCACTGTAAATTTAAAAATCAAATTGTTGACATTTTTACAAACTCATTAAAAACTGAATTGTTCTTATAGCAGTAAAAGATGATTGGAATGTCCAAACCAAGTTTAAAGGAGGATGTTAAAAAGTAAACTTGATTTTGTATTCTACCGGTCAAATAAACAAGTCCAAATTAGCTTTGATTACCTTTGGTCCGTATAGTCGGTGGACAACTTCACATAAACTATCCTTATGAACTCCCTATATATATATTTTATATGTGTGTGCGACAATTTGGTCATTACTTTGCATTGTACAAATCAAGAAGTAAAGAGAGAGCGAGAGAGGTTGTGAAATGTGTAAAATCCTTGCAAAGTTTCCAACTCCAACAAGTTGTGTAGTAAGAAGTAATCAACAAAGTGAGTGTGTATTCTGACATATTAGTTATTTCTAGGCATTCTAATTGCCATCATAAAATGAGCTCTTTGGGACTTGCCCTCCTGAAAAGACACTATACTCTTTAAGGATGAGTGCAATCACTTTGAGAAATATTTATTTCAGTACAGAGCCCTTACAGGATTAAGATTACTTTTTATCTGCAAAATTCGTTTTTCAGAGATTGAGCATAAATTGATACCCCGTATTTCACTCGCTTAGCTGTATTCCTTATAAGCATAATGCATACTCTTTGCGTGCTCCTAAACATTTCCACTAATTTCACATACAACGGTGACTCATTTTTTAAGTAGACTTGTACATATTTTGCTATTTCATTTTATTTGATTTGATGGATAAATCAGTCTGAGATCAATTAAGCCACTCGGTTTATACTGGGGCGATTTTAAATTAAGAATTTCGAACAATTTTAATTAGACTCTAACCAACAGAGCCCACCTTCTTAGCGTTTCAGCCCTCCTTGACCAGACAAGACCCCACGAAAAATTGTGCCAAAGGGCCAGCCAGCTACGGTAACTTCTCCTTCGGGTCATGTTGACGAGGGTCTTACACTAGCTCATGAAGATAGGGCCCTAAGGGAGCCTGTTTTAATCCGCAAATCCAATCGATAAAATGGTTCATCGACCGTTTCCTTATTCGGTTCGGTCTATCATTTTGAAAGAGTGTGCTTTGGAAGTTGTGGAACTGACTGAGCCAGACACTTGATCTTTGGACAACATGGGCTCGATGTCCTTGTGTTCGATTATGAACTGAATAATCAGAGCCTGAATATTGATCTACTGCATCTTTAAATTAACCTCCACAGAATGTCCTTGTGTTTGATTATGAACTGAATAATCAGAGCCTGAATATTGATCTATTGCATCTTTGAATTAACCTCCACAGAAAATACTTTTTCATTGTATTTAATATTATATTATATTCATTACCGATTTATAAAATAGTTAAGCAACTCTAAACAATTATTTGAATCTCTTTACGAGTAAATGAGAGAGATCAACTGAAGATTTGATATAGAAAACAAACATTTAATTAGAAGCACGGAATCAAGTAAACATCTTCACCCTACATTACACTTACACACGACAGAACTACTTTTAATGCAAAGCAAAGAAAGCCACAAAATGGATAGTCAATTACCGATCAAGCGTTGATGGAGCATCAACCTCAACCCTAGCAACACCCTCTCTCGCCTCAACAGCCTTCGCAACCTCAACTTCTCCAACCACCAAACCATCAACGTCCCTCTCTTCGCCTCTCACAATCCTCTCCTCCTCTTCCTCGTCGATATAGTTTGCATCTTTCTCGTCAATAGCCGGCGGAACCGCGTCGAGCTCGTTTTCCGCCTCGGGTTCTGGCCCCTCCCAGGTGAATTTCCCGCCGTGACCGGACTTTGGTGGAGGACGGCCGATTCCCCCACGGCCGTCCACAGGATGACGGTCCATGCGCAGAACTCCCTTGTCTATCAGCTTCTTCTCGACGTACTTGATAGTATCCACATTTTTAGTGTCAACCTCGCGCTTTCCCACTCTCCTCTTGCGTTCCTCGTCGTGGCTCATCGTTCTGATCACTGCTGGCCTCTTCTCGTCGTCGATTGGCTTCATTTTACTTCGTATCCACTTATACAATCTAGTCTGTCTACGTCCGTGTGATGAAGAGTGTTACTATATAGAAGGAAGGTGTTTGGGTTTAGCCGCTATAAAGTGCTAGAAGGTGCTGGAAATGGAATGCTAGTTGAACTAGAAAGTTCAGTCCCACGTAGCGTCGTACCTTTGTCTAGTGAGTTTTGGAAGGAACTGAGTCTTCAAGAAGTCTTCCTATCTAACTTATCTACCGTGCATGTTTGTAGATAAGGATTTAGGATACGATTTGTATAATGATTAACTTTTTTCATATTAATTATAATTATTATTTATATATAAAATGTGTAAAAAATTATTAATAGAAACAAATAAATTATTATTATTATTATTATATTAAATTTATATTATTATAATTTTTGAAATAAGTAATATAAATTTATAAATACAAATATTAAAGACCTATTTTAAACATTTTTGAAAATTGACTATTTTATAAATTTAAAAAATTACCAAAAAATAATACCCAATATTGCTTCAATACCAAAATCAAATCAAATAACAGTACTGCTACGGTGTTTATAATATTGATCACACCTACTCGGTATGAAATTCATAACATCAATCACGCCTATGCATTCGGGTTGCAATTATTGTAGATTTCAAATCCATTAAGAGCAAACAAGCAGAAACCCATGAATGTAAGGTGGTCTTACCCCAATCACTATAATTAATATCATCTACTTTTCCTTTTTCCACTTACCAAAATGTACGCTTAAATGAAGTTTAACTATGTGTAGTCATTCATTATCTTGTCTGTTTTATGTATTTAGGCATGCTGGTCTTATTTAGACACAGTAATTTCATGTGGATGATCAACAAGTCTTAGCTTGATTGGTCGATCCCATTCTAATGAAAAAATCGTTAGCATAAGCGACAACCAACAAAGTGGAGAAGGAATGGAATAAACATATATAATAAAAACAGTAGTAACCAGATAAATTAATATAAAAGTACATAATTTCTAATCAGTCTCATGGAGAAAATGCTCCAACAATAAGATTGCGCAGCATAAAAAGGGGCTGCTGAGCCTGAGGTCCTACAAATCTAGCTATCAGACAGGATAACAATTTGTCAGTAAAATCAGATATGCCACAACAAATTGCACAAATAGAATTAGTCACTCATTTGCCTTGTCAGCCTTGGACCCTAATAATACCTGAAATGGAGATTGTCTTTCAAGCTCTAATAAGCACCAGATTTCATCTCAGGAAGCTCTTTTCCAATGAACCAAGAACCTGTTAGACAAATAACATACCTTGCACATCCTCTTCGCTAGGAAGAGACACATTGATGTCAGGAGAAGGTCTCTGATTCGACGTAGGCTCTGTTCCATTCAAACAGACACTATTGAAGTTCGTCGCACTTGGTATTTGCTGTTTTTCATTTATGTTGCTGTCTGTTCCTCCATGACTATGCACTAGTAATGGAGCACAAGCAGGTTGAATGCCCATGTCTATTACTGATGCAGGGGCCTGTGAGATTGGGCTTGCAGAGGTCACATAACCTGGGGGACTGGAGACTACAGATGCCGTTGTATGCTCGCGATAATGCTTCCTTTTCTGTACTTTGAAGCCATTTGGCATGAAGCTACCGATAACAATCTATGCAGACAGAAACCAATGTCAACTTTTGCCGAACATACGTGAATTTAATAGTGAAATTGAAAATCATCAATGGTAAAAACTAGATTAATACTCAATTGTGGAAATCTAGATCCATAAATTAATGATTAAATTAAATGAAGATGAGGGCTTACTTGGATAGGACTAGCAGCAAGTAATAATCCAGCAACACCACCACCTATAACCCGCCCATCAGGACCAGCCAATGAAACGCTTAAACCACCAGTCCTACTCCGTACACCACCAGTTTCAGTTACTGTGAATGACCCAGATAGAGATAGTATTTCAAATCGGCCCTGCAAAAGTATAAGAATTAACATTCTCAGCAAACGGTTCTGTTAGTTGATGCGTTTCGTACTTAGTGGTTATTTGAAAACTGCTCTTAGCTGAAAGATTTTTCTACTATTTTTTTTGCAATTGCAAATGAGCTAGTAAAGAGAGAATGCATAACAAAATTAAAGAGTTAAAAGACCAAAACCATGCCTCGTATGTTAAGATACCACCAGAAGAGCCTGGTTGGCGAATGGTAACATTAGAAACAGCTCCATTGGCTGAGAGAACACAAACTCCTCGAGGACCCTTCTGAGAAAATGAGAGGATTTTGCCTGCAACATCCTGCAAGTACCAGTGAAGTGACCAAAATGAAGTGAAGCGTTCTTAAATTGTCACTACCTCAAGTACTGAAGACACTAGATTGGCAAAGCAAAAGAAGCATAAATATCAATGTACTACCTCTCCAGTATTGACAGTTACCACGTGAGGAGTGAAGTCCCCTCCTGCAGTGTTTGCAAACAGCTCACCTCCACAAAACAAAAACAGCATATAAGTCAAATTTAATCAAGCCTCAAAATGTACTTTGTCTATTTTTGTTCTTAACAAAAAGGTTTCGGGACCAACTCTCTTTGTTTTCTTTCAAAACCAAAACCCTAACAACCTAATTTTATGTATCTAAAGCCAGAAAAAAGGACGAAACTTGTTTCAATTTATTGAAATTTAATTAGCTATGGACTTCTGTATGACTTTTGAGCTTAAACAAAAATTATTTGTTCATTCCCTCTAGTAGAAAAACCCAATAGACTCGCATGCTGAACATTTTTCTTTTTGCTTATAATAGAATATAATTAAATCAGGGTGGGTCGGTTGGTGATAAAATTATGGGACATAAGAAAAGGATGATAAGTTTGAACCTTTCGGCACCGCTTTCATTCCATAAAAGGAAATGGATTATTATACTAAAATATGCATTAGCTCGCCAGAGGACCTCAAAGTTAGGCTTTGGGCTATTTTCAGTTCACATTTTTCTCAGCAATCAAGCAGTACTTGCACGGCACGAAACAAAGCAAATCTTAACAGTTCATAAAATCACTTTTTCATCACCCAACAATCTTTTTAACTTTTTCCATTTTCCAGAAACTCCCAAAACATAAAGCAAAAATAAAAAAATTATTACGGTTCCTTGAAACTCACCTAAAGAAGCAAGAAGCTGCCAGTTGCCGGAACCCGGAGGCCGACCACGACCTCTTTTTGACGATGAGAAAGACTGGTCGGACAGCGGAGACGACGGCGAAAAAGAGAACCCCGCCGGCGAACTTACCACTCTAGCTTGCTGTAAGGTCGCCGGAACCCTAAGGTTACCGTCTGCATCATACTTCCTCGGCCTTCCTCTCTTCTTTTTCCCAAACAAATCCACACTACTACCACCACCACCACTTCCGCTTCCTATAGTCGCCGGCGTTGCTGCACTATTACCGGTTATGTTCTCTGCAGCAGCAGCAGAAGCAGCCACGTTCATGTTCACTTGCGGAGGACCAGTCGCCATCACTGCCACGCTGCTCACCGGCGTTGGCGAGTCGGCCTCCGAGTTGTTCCCCAGCGACCCCGAAAGAGTGCTCTCCTTTTCCTCCATCAAACCTGTGTTAGTGAAGTTGTAGTGAAAAAGAGAGAGTTGGTGTTCAGTAGAACTTGAAGCGAAGACAAGTAAAGTGAAGTAGAGTTTGAACAGAGAGAGAGGCACTTGCAAAATGGCGCCAGAGTCGATGTTGTAATGCGTAATTTATTTTCTCTTCTTCCTCTCCTTTTTTAAGTTTTAGAGCTTGTTGTATAAATGGGGGAAGAAATAGGGCCTCGGAAAACTTTGGTCTTTGTCTTGTCTGGACTCCACAATCTTTTGCTCACAATTACTATATTACCCCAATTTATTTCCCCAAACTCAAAAAGTGGAAACATCCTATTTCACCTTTTTTAATTTAGAAAAAAGGAGATTCACATTCTGCGGATTAATATATTGAAAGTGGAGGGTAGTCTAAGCTAGTCTGTGTTGGCGTAATAAGGGGCAGTTTAGTAAAAGGGAGAGGAATTCATAATTCAAGGCAATCTTGAAATAAGCAGATATTTTTGAGAAAAAATAAAATAAAATAAAATAAAATAAAATAGCAAGCTTCCGGTCAAAATAGTGATGTGCTGTTAACGCAAGAAACCCGCCATAAAATAATGCTTTTACTTTTCTCTGATTTTAATAATATTAAGCCAGAAAAAGTAGAAATCCCAAACTTACGTTACTTAACATTATTGTAATCTGGAATTGCAAGTTAATAAAGGTCGTTGGGGCACCCTTCATTAATTAAGCTCTTCTTTTAACACATTAATATATGTTTTTTTCAGAAAATATATAATAGAGAAGGAATGGTAATTACTAATTAGAACTAAAAAAGAATGACAAAAATCCAATTCCCCGCCTGCAAAAAGCAAACCGTCTCATAAAAGCTGTCGGTGAGATCGTTGACGGCTCGGACTGTACATCACACGCAAAAACCATACACTAAAGTATAAACGGTTCCTGATTCCCTGCGTCAGTCCTTAGTATCCAGTATATGCTCCTGCTCCAATGGTGAACCTTCTAATTTTGATTAATTCTCAACTTACAGGGTGAATAATGTGGTTGAAGGTAGGTGAGGAAGCATAATTGAAATGACTCTGTATTGTACGTGCAATGAAGATTGTACAAAATTTGAGGCATTTCGCATCTCAAGATTGAATGCTTTGAGGAATGACAATAGTATAAGAAGGATTAGGGTTTAAGGTAATTTTTTGATAATAAGGATGTTGAAAAGTCATTTAACTTGGAAACGAAGGGTTAATTAAAAATGGGGAAAAAGGAGGTATTAGTTGAGAAAATGACAGATGTTATCTTACATTAATATTGTGGTTGTACAATAGGTAAGAGTTAGTTGTTTCGCCCCCCCAAATTGATGATGGAAAATTAAAACAACTCCACCAAACACGTTTACTTCTATTAAATAAGGAATTAACTAGCGGTGATCTTGGGACTGAAATGGTGGGTGTAGTGTACATAGAAACTAATAATTTCTCATCCCCTTTAAAACCACGTCAAAAGTTAAATATTTTCCACCACTCTTGTACTTAGAAAATACTCTCCAGGAGATGCACGAAATTGTTACAACTTGTGTTTTAATAGGGGAAAAAAAAAAAAAGGTTTTCATTTCCTCGGCAAATGACTAACATAAGCTCTTTCGTTTTCTTTTATTTTCTCGAGGTTCAATATAAGCCATTAATTTGACTCTTTCTTCAGTCGTCATAATGGTCATTACCAAGCGGCCCAAATTCAAAATTTTACTTTCCTTTTCTAGGAAAAGAAGCAAGAATTGAAAGTTGTCCAATCCCTATAGATGCTAAGGGACAAAGCATAAAGATAGATTATTCATGAATTATATATATAAATAAAGTTGATAAAAACTTTACTTATAATTATAACTTTAATTTAAAACTTAGCAATTAAATAATGAAACTTTTCATTTTTTAATTATAACTTAAAATTAGTATTTTCATTAACGTTGCTGACATGATTTGTTACAAATTCTAAACACTTATACACGTTAGACTTAATTAAATTTAACTAATTTAGTTTAATTAAACTACATCGCTGTATGATTAAAATCTCTAAATCAAACTATGTCACGTCAATGCAAAACAACAATAAGAAAATATTTAACAATTTGAATGAAATTTCAATTTGTCACCTTAAGCTCTGTTTATTTTTATGCGAGAACGAACTAATTTAGGATTTGAAGCGATTTAAGAATTTCAATTTCAAAACGGCTTAGTTTAATAAAGTATAACGTGCATAAATATTTAGGTTTTTTGTATGATCTAACAAGTCACGTTAGTAAAGTTAACAAAAATATTAACATTGGACTATAATTTAAACCGATGAGTGAGTTTTTTTTTTTAATGTAACCTTATGGTAGCTTTGTAGCACTTACTGGAGTTAATCGTAGATGTAATACTAAACAATTTTATAATTGTAACAAAGATTATAATAACTCTTATGGCATATGAATAAAATTGAAGCAAGGTAGCTTAAATAAGAAGGAATATTGTTTATACTTTGATCTGAAAACAACTATTAGAATTTAAATAATTAAATAAAGCAAAGAAAGAAAGGAAAAGAAAAGGCCCACTTCTACACAAAGCATCGGTTTTGAGTTTTAATAAAACTCCACTTTTTTTTTCTCTAGTTCGAAAAAGAAAATTTTGTAATTTATTTGTATATAATTTAATTTTAAATAATATTTTGGCCTTATAAAAGCTCGTCTGTCCTTAGTTGCAGGCCTATGATATAAATAAAACATATGAAAATAATAAATTACAGAAAGTGATGGAGTATTGAAAAGGAGGTATTCACGCATGTGAAGGGTAAAAGAGTTACAAACACAATGTGTATTATATTGTTATTTTCCTCTGTGTATTATTATATTGACAGTTCCCAATTTTTTTTAAATTAGAGAAGAAGCAGTATTTGATAAGTCCCAATAAAAAGCATCTTATTGTAGTCCAAATTGAGACGGGAAAAGAAAAAAAGAGAAAGGGACCTGTGTGAGTTTTTATGACCTGCACAACTAT
>JANITX010000004.1:54360095-54377635 GCA_027564395.1 Erythroxylum ulei
GTTGCCACCTTCAGTGTTTCATGTACATATGTCCAATAAGGTTGTAGTATGTCTGTCAGACATGTCACTTTAGTGGGAGTTAATCTTTTACTTCTATGTATGTTCTTTGATATATAAATTTTATGTTTTAAGGTTTAAGTTTCTGTGATCTAAAGTTATCTTTCTATACAGACTTTGGTTTATGAAATCTAATGAATTTCATGTTTATTTGAAAATTTTGAACATATGGAATTGCTTTTTGTTGCGGTATTACATAAGGTTAGAAAGTGTTTTAAGACTTTTTAAGTCAGAAATTTTGGACCAATTGGAAATAGACATGAATATGATCACATCATATGTAATTTCCATGATATGCATCCATATTTGATTTATGTCATTGATTCTGCTGGTATTGTGACAATTATTTGGTTCAGTCATAAAATTAAATGACAAAAGCCGTTTTGATTCTGCACTAGTAAAATTGATGGACCAGATTATTTTGGTATATTTCTGGAATGAGATAGCAAGTTTGCGCGCACTAAGGTTTCCTCTATGTACATTATCCAAAAACACACGTAGCCCAAATGAGAGATTGTTGGAATTTTATGAACCACGTGTGTAAATATATATACACAAATTTCTATCACGGTTATAAGCCTAATAAAATGTGATCTAATTTGGTAAATTCAAGGGGCCACATAAATATTAATTAAGTAATAGTATGGGCCTGATGTGTAGAAACCTATTACGAGTCATCATGGTTAATGAACCCATAATGGACCGTAAGTCAAAACTGCCTATAAAAGGGTTGTGGTCCTTAAGCCAGATACATTCTTGACATTCCTCTAAAAAAAGGTTATATCAGTTTTCTCTGTTCCATAAGGAGAATCCTTTCGATTTTGAATCTTGGCTTGGAAGAACACAAATCCATCAAGTTTTGTTGTTTATGTTTCTGCTATGTAATGGATCAAGGTCAGTGTTCTTATTTGTATATATATATATATATATATCAGTGTTTATTCGATCGGCGTGTGATTTTGGATGGTTAATGAGTGTTTAGAAATCTGATTATAACAATCATAAGGTTTAATATTAACACTTTCTTCATAAGAAAGAAATATAATGTGTGTTAGTTTTACCGTTTTAACATTATCTATTCTTGACGAAACTACAACTAGGAACATTTAGGAATAACACATAAGGGTAAATTGAATCTTATAATTATGATCTCATCATAATTTTAATTACATAATAATTATTCCAAGGATTTTATCTTTAATATTATAACATAAAATATTAATTAAATTAATACATAAAGATAAATAAAGCCTTTTCATTAATTCAAAATAATTTCATACATTAATTTGCATCCAATTGATTGACTGCAAGGGCATAAACTAACAAATAAGACCTTGACCTTGATCTTGAGCAGGAAAGTGATCGCTAGCACGACGAGGAGCCTGAACCTAAACCAGACGGTAGCGATAAGCGACCTCGAGATGGCTTTGCCATTTGTGAAGTGTGGCACTGTGATTGTGCTTTGAGGGAGGGGCAGGAAGCCCTAAATTGCGAAAGTAAAGCGAAGCAAAAACCTACAGAGATTAAAAAATAGCTTCGCTTCGACTCTTTATCTGCATTCCTTAACTACTTTAGTGTGAGCCCCACCTAAATTTATGAGAATAGCATACTTTTTTCTTTTTTTTATGTATTTAGTAATTGGAATTTAGTTTTTTTAGTTGACTAATTATAACAATTAGAAACATTTAAATGGGAATATAAATACAATCCCATTAAAGATGAGCCATTCATTTATCAAAAAAACATCATTTTATCTTAATTATAACAATCAAAATTAATATTAATCAATAACTTTTTATTGTAGTTATTTCTATAACTCTAAATAAATATAAAAATTAAAACTTATACTAAATTAAAAATCACTAAATAATTAATGTATTTGAAATTATTTAACTCATCTATTGAAAAAGAATCAATAATAAATTAAGAATTTTTAGAAGGAGATCGGTGATTACTCTCTAACAATTATATTAGTATTTATTTATTTTTATTATTAAAATAATATTTTAAATTTAATAATATTCTTTTTTATAATGAAAAATATTTAAAATATAATTTAAATGACAAGCAAGATGGAGTTTATATATGGTGTTTCTAAGTTGTTCGGTGTCTAGGGCTTGATGGTTGTGTGCGCGTAGTTGATTATGGCTCTGTAACGTTACCATATTGGTTATAAATATATTAATACGTCACTATTTTGATTGAAACCTTGAGTTTAGATTGCATTGGAATATCCCATAAGCTTCGATGTGGCCATGCTCATCTTTTTCCTTGTGATATCAATTTTGAATGGTCAATTTCAAATTTTAAATTTTGATAGAGCTTCTATGGCTTTTTACGGTTGGTGTATATAATATTAAGCGTACGTCAATGTTGGATTGTTTAGGAACTTCTTCAAAATTCTATGAATAAAATATTTAATATGCATTTGATTTATTACATATTTAAAATAAATAACTTAAAAATAAATTCAATATATAAATTCTTTAAATTCTAATGTATTTATTTCCCTTTTAGAAGCATAGCATCTCCAAAGCTTGTGATTTTACTTCTTAAATAAATTATTTATATATTAAAAGAAAAATAATTTAGTCTACCATCATACAGAAGACTTTTAAATTATAAAATGTAAATTATATTCCAATTGCAAATAATGGTAATTACTATTATGAACAATACAATTATAATTATGATTACAATTATACATAATAATAATTATTGTTCATAATTATTATTATGAACAATACAATAAAGATTTTCATTATATTTAAACATTTATTTATTTTGATGAAATTTCAAGGTTAGGTTTAGCTAATATCTATTGATATGTAAAATATTACTTTTGGATTATCAGTTTACATAGTTTGAATATTTTATAAGAAAATATTTAAATTTATTTGCAAATAATAATATTAAAGAAAAAACTATGACAAGTAGTTTCTAATATCTAAAATTCATACAATAATGAAAAAAATTAATCATTAGAGTGATTAATTTTAATATGCTATTATAACAAGAAATAGTTATCATTAATTTGTTACGTTTATATTGACAGTAACCTTTGTAACAAAAAGTTGATGATCGAGTGACAACAAAATTCCTTGTCACAAAAATCACGAATAGTAGTGTCCATAGTGATAGTTTCATTTTTGTGACAATATTAAGTAGGCATTAACTAATTGAATTTTTATTGATAAAAGTTTTCATCACAAAAAGGAAAATATCGTATGACAGTAAACCATTTCGTCACAGTAAGAGAAAAATATTTTATTGACCAAACTATGTTTTGTCGCAATAAATAGAAAACATTAGTAACCAACATATGTTTTGTCATAATTGCAATTCATTTGCGCCAAAATTACTTTGACGCCAAATTGCACAAGCTTTTAGTGACTAAACTTAGGGATAAATTTTTTAACACTATTAATATATAATATTGAAAATTTAATTGTAAAAGATACTAAATTATTACAATTACCATTGTATTAGTGTCAAAAAATAAATCATCACAGTTAATCCAAACAATAGTGCCAACCAATTGTTTTGTCACAGAGAACCTTATATTTGCGACGAAATGATAGTTAGTCACAAAAAGTTGCACTAAATGTCTTAACTCTTGTAGTGTTTTTAAATAAAGAGTGGGCTCATTTGCACTTTTCATAAAGCCATTTTGCTGGAAATATGTATCAACTTCGCCATACCATGCTCTTGGGGCTTGCTTTAAGCCATAAAAAGTCTTCTTCAACAAGTACACCTTTTCTTCTTTCCCATAAATTACAAAACCTTCTAGTTGTGTAACATAGACTTCTTCTTCAATCTCTCCATTCAAAAAATTCGACTCACATCAAGCTGATACACCTTCTATTTGAGTTGAGATGTCAACACCAAAAAAGGTCTTATGGTTTCGAATCAAGTTATAGGAGAAAATGTCTCCTTATAATCAATCCCTTGTTTTTGGCAGCATCCTTTCACTATCGGCTAAGCTTTGTGCATCTAGATACTGCCATCTATATAAAAAATTTCTTCAATATCCACTTCATACCAATTGGTTTCTTTCCATTTGGCAGATTTACCAGCTCCTAAGTTGAATTCCTTTTAATAGACATAAGCTCTTCTCTCATAGCTTGCCTCCACTCTTATTTGTCTACTACCTCCTCATATTTTATAAGATCTAGGACAATTAATGAAAACTCTTTTGATTCATAAATCTCTACTAATGATCTGAATTTCCTTGGCGAAGTCTCTTTAGAGGATATGCTTGAGCTTATAGTGTTAGAAGTTGCATTTGGCGTTGTTACTGGGCTGCATTGAGCAGGAGCTAAATTCAATAAATTTGTTGGAGTTGTATTTGGTGAAATTGTAGGAATTGCGGGTGAATTTGTCTCTTCCATTCAGGGAAATTGATGCTAAAGTTCCTTGTTGATGTTGCTACTACTCCAATTCCAATTTTCTGCCTCATTAAACATTTCATTTCTACTGAAAATTATCTTTCTAATTACAGGGTTATAAAATTTATATGCTTTAGTCTTAGTGTAATAACCCACAAGAATACATTTAACCGATTTCTCATCTAATTTTTGGTGATTTTCAGCATTGACTAAAACATAAGCAATATATCAAAAAAAATTAAGATGACTCACAGTAGGTTTGGTTCCTTTCTATGCTTCATATGGAGTGATATTTTAGATAACTTTTTAAATGGAGAGATTCAACAAGTACAATGCTAATGTTATAAAATCTGTCCAATATTGGTTTGGAAGACCTTTCCCTTTCAAGAGACTTCTTGCTATCTCTAACAACGTTCTATTTTTGCATTATGCTACTTTGTTCTTCTATGAAGTGTATAGTGCAGTTAGCTCCCTTCGAATTCTATTTTCTTCACAAAAATGATTAAACTCCTTCAATAAAAATTCATCGACTCTATCCATGTGAAACACCTTTATGCATTTTCCAATTTGATTTTCCCTCAATTCCTTAAATTTCAAAAAATTTTGAAAGCTTTCTAATTTTGATTTCAGAAAATATACCCAGCTCATTTTGTTGAATTCATCAATGAATTGAAGAAAGTAATAACTTCCTCCATGTGACTCCGTATCCATAAAGCCGTAGAGGTTTACATTAACTAATTCAAGATATGTTGAGGCCTCTATGCTTTTCCGGTAGGGAATGACTTCCTGGTTTGCTTACCATAAATACAGTCTTCACATAAATCAAAAGTTTGAATTTTTAGTAAACGATGAACCATACCTTTTTTTCCAAAAACTGTAATCCCTTTTCATTTAGATGTCCGTACCAAAGGTGCCAAAGTTTGAACTCGTCTTTTTCTTCCACAACCAAGGCGATATCGTCCATAGCAAAGAGGTCATGTAGGAAAATTATGTTTTTGGTCGTTAAAACTCCAACTATTGTTTTTCCTAATTTTTTATCCTTAATAATACATACTTCATCATCAAACATTACTAAATATCCACTAACCAAAATTTTTCCAACATTTAGCAAATTATGTGCTAAGTTAGGAACAAATTGAAAATTATATAAGAATTTGGATTTACCTTAGCTAGTTTTAATGGCTACTGTTCCTTTCCCTTCCACTTGCACTTCTTAATCATCTCCTAATTTGACCATCCTATTCTGAGTCTTGTCAAATTGTTCGAGATCTTTAAATATCTACTTCTTGCCGCTCACATGATTGGAGCAATCACTATTGATAAACCACACTTTACCTTGTGTGTTTGCTGTGTCAAAATATGCCATAAATAGCTTGCTCTCTTCATTCGCTTCTTTTGCAAAATTTGCTTGTTTATCTTTAAACCATCAATCAGCTTTCACATGTCTATATTTTTTACAACGGTGACATTGAATTTTGCCATTATTGTTATTGTTGGATCTCTGTTTGAATCCTTTGCTGGCTCCTCTACCTTTATTGTAAATTCTTCCTTAAAAATCCCCCTCTGCCTCTTCCACATCTTACAGAGTTTCCCTACTCCTTTAAACTCTCTCCTTTTACTTGGAATGCCTTTTCCACATTCTTTTCTTTTGTTTTGTTGATTCTTACTTCAAAGGATTGCAATGAACCTATCAACTCATCCATGGAATAAGATAATAAGCTCTCAGACTCCTTAATAACTGCAACCATATGGTCAAATTTTGGAGTTAAACTCGTAAGTCCTTTACTTACAATAGTCTTTTCTAGGACATCGTCTTCGTAAGACCTCATTTGGTTGACAATGATTGCTACTCGTGACACGAATTCCTGCACTGATTTGTTGTTCTTTATGTGTAGGTTTTTAAATTCTCGACGAAGTGTCTGCAACTTTACTATGACCACTACGGATGAGCCATGAAATATCAACTACAAAGTTGTCCATGCCTCCTTTGTTGTTGAGGATGCTACAATTTTTGAGAAAATTAAGTCATCTACAACTTGTTGTATAAAGAATAGAGCCTTTAAATCTTTTTTTTTTCCTCAGCCTAATCTCCTCATCCTGCTCATTATAGCCATATTCCACCAAGTCTCATGACTCTTGTGTCTTGAACAATGTTCTCATTTTGATACTCCAGAATTCATAGTTTTCTCCTTTGAAAATTGGCACAAAAGGTTGGGCTATGTTGACTACAATGCTGTTGTTTTTTAAGAAGAAATGACCAAAGCTACTTTAATCACAAATGATTGTTTTTAAAAAAATTATTACTGCAAAAATAACGGAAAGAAACAAAATTTCTGCATATTTTTAAGACGCAAAGGATTAATACTATTTATTCAAATTCAATGCACAATCAATAAAAATTGGAATGCCAATTTATAGGTTAACAAATAACTATATGTAGAAAATTAAACCACTGACAAATATTCATGTTAACTAAAAACGCTAAAAAATCTCCAATTAGCTAGCTAACTAATCAACTAATTTTGAGAGTTTGTTGTGGTGTTTTTTTACAGCAGTTTTTGAATCATACTTGATTTTGAATCATATCTCCAACAGAGGGACGATTATATTTTTAGTATTGCAACTTAACCTTATTTCTTGTTTAAGATTTTCAAATATTAAAACATTTAATTTAGTTGAACTTTGCTATTCATTTTATGTTAATAGTTTTATTAGTGAAAATCTTACGTGGCGTCTAAATTAGATATTCACATCATTTTAAGTTATATGTTTAGCTTAAATTTTTTATGCAACGAAAGTTTTCTATTAAAAATATTTTAACAAGTTATAATATAAAGTAATTGTTAAAATTCAAAGACTCTAAAAAGGTTTAATAATTGAAAGATTGAAATAAGAAACCATAAATTAAATTATTAAAAATATATTTGTCCCTTATTTTAGATAAATACGTACCCCTTCTTGGTATTTGAAGGCTTATATTGGGATTTATCTATGATATTTATGATGCGTAAAATCATTAAATTTAATTTTAGTTAATTATCTCACAACATAAGAAATTATCTTGTATGCCTTTACATGGACTAAGGAATATGGAAAAGAAAATTAATGAAAGGAGTTATATATTTTGATTAATATTGTTAATTAGATAATTATTAACATAAGAACTCTAATTTATAAGAGAACTAAAAAGTGCATGTAGAAAATAAATATATGCACCTTTTGAAAAAGAAAGAAGATTCAAAGACTTTGATTTACGGAGATCTTGTAATTAATTTTATATAACTATTTATATGATTAGGGATACATATCTAAATAAATTTATGGAAAATATTATATTGTATATTCATATTTGTATATAAATCTTTTTTTTTTCATAAATCCATTCTGATTTTTATATTATGTTTCTATCTTTAATAGTAGAGGTAGATGGTATGCGTTATGATCTCTCTCATGTGATATGAATATGTGTTTGTTTCAATATGTCATTTAGAAGAAATAATGTTTTGTATAGTAATAATAGTTTAAAAGGTTTTCCCAAACCTCCTACGTATCAAAAGGAATAAAACTCCTTTTATTAATATGAATATGTGTTTACTTCGATATATCATTTTATGAAAACTAGTATTTTGTATATTGTTAACAGTTTAGAAAGTTTTCCTAAACCTCCCACATCCAAAAGGATTATAGGAATAATTTATAAAATTTATTTAAAAAGTTCAGTAATTTTTTTTCTAATCAAACTCCCCTGGTGGGTGGCGACATCCATATGTGTGTCTAGAGGAATGCATAAGCCTTTAATTGGTTAATGATAATATTTATGAATTTGAGTGTTCAATGACCTATTTTGTTAACTTTGTATTTCAATCATTTTGTATGGTCGTAGGCTTGACTAATAAAAAATAAGGTTATTTGGTCCTACTTTAATTAGGTCATATGGATATAATTTAATTAGGTTACACGTATGGGCCGAACGAGCCCATACCATAAAGGCCCAATATGATCATACTATATGGATTGGATCCATATGTTAGTTTGGTATAGGTTAAAACTTTAGTTGATCTATGCTTACCTTTAAAGATAAAGGGGTTTGTGAGTAGGGAGGCAATGGGTCGAGTCGGGCCAGGCCATCTAGTCCTAAACTGAGCCTAACTAGATTCAAGATAAAAAGATTCGAGCTTGAACTTGACTCAGCTCGATCTAACCTTTTCTTACTTTTAAATTAAAAATAAAAATGAAGCAGTTTTTCACAATAATTGTTAGGCCTCGAGCCAGGCTTAGTGTGTTGACCTCGAGTCAAGTCGAGGCCGAAGTTACATCTCTATTTGTGAGATTTGAAATTATGAGCTTTCAAGATCAAGGCTAAGACTTAGGATTTTCATTAGCCAGTACCTAATGGACAAAACAAATGTAACTTTGAAATTACTTGTTTAAACACTTCTTTTTATAATAAAAAGAACACATTCATTAAAAATAATATGAATAAGACATAATAAGATTTAAAAGTCAAAAATCAAGATTATAACTGGATAAATTAAAAAAAGCAATACTAATATTAACTTATAATTTATAGTTCAATAACAATATAATACAACAATTAGATACAACAAAATCACCAAATAATGAGTACTAGCTTACATAGAAGCACATATATTAATATAGAAAAACTATATTAAAGGAAAGAAAAGCATAAAAAGAGAAAGAAGCATATATCAAAATAACTATAATTAAGAAGACCATAACAAATTAAATCCAAGCCATTCGTATATGTTAAAAAAAAGTATCAAAAGTTATTATAACATGTCCCATTAGAGCAAAGAAAGTTAATAAGATAGATCTTAAAAAATTTTGGATAAACAAAAAAAAAATACGTATATGTGAAAGAGGATCCAATATTTCTAGAAGAATCATGTAATGAAGCATAAAAATATCAACACATTAAGAATAGATGGTTAAAAAACAAGTCTAAAGAAAATAAAGAGTGAAGAATATAAAAGAGAAGAAAAGACTAGAAGAAAGGATGATAAAAGAAAATGACTTTTGATCTTAAAGAAAGGTTCAAGCGTATATGGATATCAGAAAAGGAAGTGCTCTTTAAAGAGGTTTTTGAATAATTTTTTTATAGAGAAAGGCATCTTTTTCCAATTATTAACTATATTCAATGACTTATTTGTAGAACATTTCTAATCAAGCAACTAGCTTATTTGAATTGTTCTACTTCTTTTTTAAATTTTAAATGATTATGTATACATTAATGTAAATGGATTTGATTTTTTTTACGATATATGTTAATGGGCATTTTTATTTGATTTTAGATACATAATTGCTAAACTTTTGTCCATTTAATGTTTAAATCGCACTAATTAAGAGCTATTTGTTTCAATTTTAGGCACATATTGGATTTGGAACAATGCGAGCAAAAGGCCAAAATGTGAGCTCTATTTGGCGAGAAGAAGACAGCTTAAAGTGGCGTCCTAAGAAGGCTTGCATGAAGTGGAATGCATCATGGGAAATAGAACGTTTAGAGCATAAAGCAAGAAAAGCTTCTTAAAGGAAGCTTTATACGACAAAAAAGGTGTCGTTTAGAAACATCAAAATTTGGCAGCTTGAAAATCGTTTAAGGAGACAAGTTTTGGTGATTAAATAGCATAGCCAAAGCTTATTAAAAGCTAGGCAAAATTGGGAGCTCTTTATACTAAAAAAAACGACAACATTTAAACACAGATGAGCTTGGCTTGTCTAAATTCAAAAGGCACAAAGCCATAGAGGATGGGTATATATATAAGCTTTTAAAAGCTTGGTGGGGACAACTTTTCAAACGGCATCAACTATCTCCTTTCAAGACCATATATTTGGTGTTTCTAGTTTGCTTTTATTCCAAAAAAATTTGTTCACTTTGGCAATTGGTGGTTGGCGGTTGTTTTTCTCTTGTTTATTGCTTTTATTCCTTGGTTTTATTTGCTTCTTTCGTTAACCTTAGTGTCGCTTGTTGCTTGCAAGAAATAGCTGCCATGGCTGAATGTTTTTTTTGGCTTTAACTCCTTTGCTTAAGTGTTCCTTTGTTTCTTTAATTTTTGTGGATTTAATCAATGAAAAATTATATTATGACTATGATTTGTGTTAAATTGATGAATATGTATGAGTAAGCTTGTTTAGTTGAGGTTAGCATTGATATTGTATTAGGACAATTTTTTTGGTATTGGTTTTTGCTTGATTGAATGCATATTTAACCCGATTTAGCTTGATCACCTAAATTAAAGCCTTAGATGATTGAATGCTATAACCAATGGGATTTAATTTGTCGAAAAATCGGTTAAGCAACATTCTTGAGACTAAAGCGTAGACCAACCATAGAATCTTATGTGAGGATACCTAGGCTTAACGAACTTAATTTTAAGCTTCTTGCATTGAATGCCTTTTATTTCAAATTATCTATGAACCAACTGGGTAACCTGGATTTAAAAGAGAAAGGAATTCCGATGAATATTGGGTTAAACTTGCTTAAGTAAAGTAACTCCTAAATCAATCCATTGTTCGAAATTTTAGTGCCAAATCTAATTGAAATCTGACACCTTAGCCAATTTTTTTGCCATTTGATTAAATCTAGTCGCATTTAGTTCATACTTTGCATCTTGCATATTTCCTTGATTCACTTATTTTATTTCATTTCCAAATCAATCAATTCTTGATCATCTGAGTAATTCTCCATCGTTTAATTTAATTGTCTTGAGTGTTGGAATCCCTTGAGTACGATACTTGGTTCTTACCATTTTATATTACTTGGCGATAAGGTATGCTTGCCTCTTGTTTGGTCTAGGATAAAATTTAATTTATATTGTTTTGTTTAGATCATAACAAGTTTTTTTGACGTCGTTGTCGGGGATTTCCTTATTGTGAGTTATTAAGGTTAGACGATGTTAATTGTCTCAGATTTAATTACTGCTTCAATGTTTATTTGCATATTTTAGTTGTTTGCTTGATTACTCTACTTCAGTGTGTTTTATTTTTAGTTCTTAGCTCTGTTATTATTTGCTTTTTTGCTTGTTTCGTTTGTTTATGCTCACTCGTAGTCAAAAGCCCGAGAATTTGCTACTTGATATTGAGATTGAAAAAACTACTCGCAAATTGTGTAAAGAAACTAATTGGCTCAAAATAGGAACATAGAAGAAGGGATTAGAGACGAGTAGTTTATAGAGATGGAATAGCACGAGGAGGGGCTAATGCCACATCCTAAAGAGAGAAGGGAGTTGACTATGATGGAATTTACTATGGGACACAACACTAGACCTATGCCTCTCATTATAAGGTCGACGATCACAACTTCGAGTTTTGAGATTCCTCACTGCATTATATCCATGGTGAGGGCATCTCAGTTTGGAGGTCTTTCTGGATATTTGTGATTTGTTCAGACAGAATGGAGTGTCGGATGACGCAGTGAGATTAAGGCTGTTTCCATTTTCTTTAAGCGATAAGGTTAGAACATGGTTGGCCAGTTTACAGTTAGGATCGATTACTACATGGGATGAGATGATGAGATTATTTTTGGCTAAATTTTTCCCTCCTACCAAGGTGCAAAGATGAAGAACGAGATCACTTCCTTCACCCAATATGAGAATGAAATTCTATATGAAGCGCGAGAGCGATTTTGAGATATGTTGACACAGTGTTTTAGTCATGGGTTCTCCACATGGGCACAAGTTAAAACCATTTATACCGGAATGACCCCATCGACTAGGAATATTATAGATGTTGCAGCAGGAGGTAGTTTATTGAGAAAGACGCCAAATTAGTCCTACAGGTTGATTGATGAGATGGCCACTAGTAGCTTTCAGTATCATAGAGATAAGCATCCCAGACGACCCATAGGTGCTCATGTAATAGACAATACAGTAGCTTTATCAGCTCAGATGGATTTTTTGATGAAGAAGCTGGATAATCTGATGAATAGTGTGAGAGGAGGAAGTAGTTCTTCTTTGAGGAGTTATGCTATATGCGAGCATTGTGGTGGAGATTCCCTTGCATCTTTTGAGTGTCAAGTTAGGAATCCTTTTGTTCAAGAGACAGAAGAGGCTCATTATGTGGGCAATTATAACAGACAGAGAGGGGATCTATATTCTAACACCTACAACCCAGGTTGGAGGAATCATCCAATCTTCTCTTGGCAGAATGATCAGATGGCACAACCACAACCATCCAATGTTCAGAGATAGCCACCTCCAGGGTTCAAGGCTCCTAATCTTGTGCCACCCGAGAAAGCCAATCTTAAAGAGCTACTCTTAAAGTACATCTCCACCACTTAGGTTAGGATTTAGAATCAAGAATCTTCTATCAGAAACTTGGAGAATCAGATGAGCCAAATTGTAAGTTTGTTGAAGGAAAGACCTCTGGGTACATTACCTAGCACTACTGAGGCAAACCCAAGAAAACATACAGAGGCAATCTTATTGAGGAGTGTCAGACAACTTGAGGAAGTTAAGGAGAAGCAGAAGGATAAAGAAGTGGAAAAGAGTGAAGAAAAGAGAGTCGGGAGGGTAGCAAAGAGGTTAAGGAAGCACCAGTTGAAAAGGAAGACCATCTAAGGTTATTTGTTGATCCCATCACATATCTGGTAAGACCTCGAATTGCTTGTCTTTAAAGGTTGAAAGGTATGCAATTAGATAAGCAGTTTGGTCGTTTTCTTTAGATATTTAAAAGGTTGTATATAAACATTCCTTTTGTTGAGGACATATCACAGATGCCTTCTTATGCTAAGTTTTTGAAAGAAATTTTGTCTAATAAGAGGAGGCTTGAGGAGTATGCCACGGTGAAGTTGAATGAGGAGTGTTCAGCCACATTGTCAAAAAAGTTGCTACCGAAGCTTAAGGATCCAAGGAATTTTACTAAGTGTTATTGGTGATTTGCACATAGATAGGGCTTTAATAGATTTGGGTGTGAGCATTAACTTAATGCCTCTTTCTATTTTCAGGAAGTTAGGATTAGTAGAGCCCAAACCCACTACTGTTTTGCTTCAACTAGTAGATAGGTCCATCGCTTATCTAAGGGGAGTCATTGAGGATGTATCGATCAAGGTCGAGAAGTTCATCTGGCCGAGAGATTTTTTAGTCCTTAACATGGAGGAAGACAGAGACATCCCCATCATTCTTAGGAGACCTTTTATGGCCATTGTACGGACCATCATCGATATGTAGCATGGAAAGCTCATTTAAAAAAATTTAAGATGAAGAAATAGTGTTTGATATGTTCGATGCTATGAAGCATCCTTCTACTTTTGACTCTTGCCATTTTATTGATATTAATTCTTTTGATGCTGATAATTCTTCTATTGTTTATGCAGGGTTGTTGGAAGGGGGAGCGCAAGGAATGCGCGAAGAACTAGGGGAAGAATTACAAGAAGAATTGGAGGATATTGGAGTTGATTTGGAGCAGGCATGTTGGACACATTATAAAGCATATGAGCCTCTCTGACGTCTAGCCAAGCTATTTTTGAAGCCTTTAATTGAAGAGCCTCCTTCTCTTGACCTTAAACCTCTTTTGAGTCATTTGAAGTATGCTTATCTTAACCTACCTAAGCACTTACCAGTTATCATTTCTTCTTGTTTTCCAGTTTCCATGGAGGAGCAATTGTTAAGGGTACTGTGGGACCACAAGAAGGCCATTGGATGGTCCATTATGGATATCAAGTGTATAAACCCTTCCTTTTACGTATACCGCATTTTCATGGAGGATAGAAACAAGGTAATGGTGTAAGGAGACTTAACCCACACATGAAGGAGGTAGTGAAATACGAGGTAGTAAAGCTTTTGGATGCATGTATTATCTACCCCATATCTGTTTCTGATTGGGTTAGTTCTGTGTAGGTGGTGCCAAAAAAGGGAGGCACCACTGTGGTTGAAAATGAGAAAAATGAATTAATAGCTACTAGGAAGGTAATCAGGTGGAGAATGTGCATAGATTATAGGAAGTTGACTGATGCTACCAAGAAAGATCATTTTCCTTAAACTTTTATTGATTAGATAAATGAGAAATTAGCTAGACATGACTTTTATTGTGCCTTAGATGGATATAATGGATATTTGCAAATTTCGGTAACCCCAGAAGATTAGGAGAAAATAACTTTTACATGTCCTTATGGTACATTTGCATATAGACGCATGCCATTTAGTTTATGCAATGCTCCAACTACATTTCAAAGATGTATGATGGTTATTTTTTCTGACATGCTTGAATCTTGCATTGAAATTTTCATGGATGACTTCTCTATGTTTGGTACTTCACATGATTCATGCTTGGATAACTTACAGAAACTCTTGATTAGGTGTGAAGAGACCCATTTAGTGCTTAATTAGGAAAAATGTCATTTCATGGTCTAAGAGTGCATTGTTTTAGGTCACTAGATTTCTAGCAAGGGTATAGTGGTAGACCCAGCAAAAATCGATGTCATTAAGAAACTTCCACCACTAAATAATGTTAGATCAATTAGAAGTTTCTTAGGTCATGCTGGTTTTTACCATAGGTTCATTAAGGATTTTTCTAAGATTGTTAAACCTTTTACTAAGTTGCTTGAAAAAGATGTTGTATTTGCTTTTGATGATAAATGGTTGTCATCTTTTCAATTGTTAAAGGATATTCTTGTGACTGCTCCTATTCTTTTATCTTCTGACTGGTCTCTTCCTTTTGAATTAATGTGTGATAGAAGTGATTATGCAGTGGGTGCTATTTCAGGCCAAAGACAAGGTAAGATCTTTCATCCTATTTTTTATGTAAGTAAGACACTAAATACCGCATAACGCCATTACACCACCACGGGGAGAGAGATGTTGGCAGTTGTGTTCGCTTTTGACAAGTTTTGCTCATATTTAGTTTTGTCTAAAGTGATTGTCTATACTCAACATGCAGCCTTGAAATACTTGATGACAAAATCCGATGCTAAACCAAGATTAGTTCGTTGGGTGTTCCTTTTACAAGAGTTTGAAATTGAGTTGAGGAATTAGAAGGAAGCCGAGAACTTTGTAATTGATCACTTGTTAAGGTTAGATGAAGCTGCCATGGAGAGTGCAACAAAGAAGGACATCTAGGAAACTATTCCTGATGAACATCTGATGGTTATGATAGTCACTCCTTGGTTTGCAGACTATATGAACTACCTTGTTGGTAATATTTATCCCCCTGATTTTTCTTATGCTAAAAAGAAAAAAAATTGTCTGAGCTAAGACACTATCTTTGGGATGATCATAAGATTTGTGTGGATGGTATTGTTAGGCGTTGCATTCCTGAAGGGGAAATGTCCTCCGTGTTACATCATTGTCATTCTAAAGAAGCTGGGGGACATTATGATGCATCTAGGATAACTCATAAGGTTTTAGAGTGTGGTTTCTATTAGCCCACATTATTTAGTGATACATTTGCATTTGTCAAATCTTATGATAGGTGTCAAAGGGTCAGGAACATTAGTAAGAGACATGACATGCCATTTACTAACATTCTTGTTTGTGAGGTTTTTGGTGTTTGGGGCATAAACTTTATGGGACCATTTCCTAAGTCTTTCTCTAATCAATATATATTAGTTGTTGATGATTATGTTAGCAAGTGGGTAGAAGTAGAGGTATTGCCCACAAATAAGGCTAGAGGTGTTGTTATGTTTTTGAAGAAGAACATTTTTACACATTTTGGTACACCTAGGGCTATCATTAGTGATGGACGGTTTTGCAACAAAATTTTTAATTCATTATTAACTAAATATGGAGTGATCCATAAGGTTGCTACTCTATACGACCCCCAAACTAGTGAGCAAGATGAAGTCTCAAATAGGAAATTAAAGAAATTATTAGAGAAAACTGCTAATGCATCTAGGCGGGACTGGTCTTTAAAACTAGATGATGCACTTTGGGCATATAGGACCACATTTAAGACACCCATAGGCATGTCACCATTCAGGATAGTGTATGGCAAGTCTTGTCATCTTCCAATTGAGTTAGAGCATCGTGCATATTGATCTACCAAATTTCTTAACTTTGATTTGTCTTCTGCAGGTGCTAAGAGACTTATGCAACTTCACGAGCTTGAATAGTTATATTTGGATGCTTATAATAATTCGAAGTTATATAAAGAGCATGTGAAGAAGTGTCATTACAAAAAGAACCTCCACTGAGGCTTTAAGGTAGGTGACCAGGCATTGATTTATAACTCTCATCTTCATCTTTTTTTAGGGAAGCTTAAGTCAAGGTGGTATGGTCCATTCAAGGCAATCCAAGTCTTTCCTTTTGAGGTCCTTGAGGTAAAACAAGAAAATGAAAACCCCTTCAAGGTGAATAGACAACGAGCTAAATTGTATATGCCTAGGTTTGTGGATAATTCTGAGGAGTGATTGTCTCTTCATGACACTTTGCCTCCCCCTCCTTGATCGCAATGCATGCTTTTGTGTTTCCTTTGTGTTTCTTCCTAGTTTAATGTGTTTCTTTGAGTTGTTTTGAGTTTTCTTTAGGGTTTACATGGTTGGTAGCAAAGAGTTCTTAGCTGATTCTTTTTCAGGGAAGTTTCTTCTTTCTCTTTTCCCTCCTTTGTGTTTGATTGTTGACTACTTGAACATTAGGGACAATGTTCATATTAAGCGTGGGGGGATTGAGATTACGTGCATGCTGATGTTTACGATATTGATGTTGATGTTGAGAGATACACACTTGAACAATTAGGACTCTATTGGTAGCTAACTTGGGTCCCATTTTTAAAATTTTTGCGTTTGAATTTGATGAATTTGACCATACGACTCTGTCAAAGTAGTTGGAATGAGAATTGAGTTGTATGCATGAATTTGGATTCGGTAACTTGGGAGGATAGTGAACCATGTGGATTGATTGAAGTAGTTGATCGCATAATCTTAGTCAATAACTAATGCTTGAGTGATGAGGCAATGTATGGAATTTTGTTGGACTTTCATTTAAGCACATGTGAGGTCTTAAGCTATATGACTGCATCTCGTTGTTATTTATTTTCTTTGTTGTGTGTGATGCTTCTCTATGTGGATTACCTTCAGAACCTATTTGATACTACTAGTTGCATGCTTTATGGACATGATAAAGGCCTTCTTTGTTTTTAATCTTT
>JANITX010000004.1:54386616-54398561 GCA_027564395.1 Erythroxylum ulei
ATTAACTATTTTAGTTTTATATAATATTTAATTTTTATCAATATAATAAAAATACGACCACATTAATATTAATAATTAAACAAGTTTTAATTTTTATTTTAAAAAAATAAATTATAAATTATAAAAATTGAAATAAAACTAAACAACCCTTAAAATATGTCACTTAATGTTAGTTTTAAATTTTTTAAAATATACTTAAACTAGTAAATACTATATCTAAGTTAGTCTTGAGTTGAGACTTGATGAGATTTTTTTTTTTAATTTTATCCAATTATTCTGTAAAATTATATAACAAGACTTGTTTTGTTAAAATCTGTATATATGCAGCATCTCCTAATTTTACGACTAAAATACACCAATATTTTTGAGCTTGCTATGCTCTTTTTCCTTTTTAAACCAAGAGCAAGCAATAGTATGGATGAAGACAGAGCAAGGTACTTACGAAAACAATAACATTGATAGTCCTCGGAGAGAACTTAGCCGGCTCATCAACACCATTACCACGAAACTCCAAAAGCACATCTAAAAAATCCTTCCTTTTTTCTTCATTGCCGTTTTGCATGCTCTCCGTCCTTTCTTTAATGAACTCTGCTGCGATTTCGAAAGCTCTTTCCACATGAAATGTGGTCTTCCTTTTTATGCCTTGTGGATCAACCCGTCTCAAAAGCGGCAAAAAATCTGCTATGTTGGGTTTTCCGGCCAACTCCATCACCTTCCCTGCATGGTGGAAGAACTTTGCACCTCTCTCAGATTTTGGGTCTAGCAAATCTTTTGAAAACATTAGATTCCCAATAAGGTTAAAAGCCATAAGAAAAATGAACCTCCCAATATCAATGGCTTTGGTTCCATTTGCACTTGCTTCTTCCATGAAGTGCATCATATTGTCGACGCACTTGCTCCTTACACTCTGCATAGCTTCTAGGCGGCTAGTGACGAAGAACTCGGTGTTGCACAATCGCCGTAGCATCCGCCAGTGAGGTCCGTATTGCGCCGTGATTAGTGAACCTTCATTTCCGTGATCTCCTTTCATCGCTTCGTATATTTTTCGACCCGCCATAACTACGTCGTGATTCTTGAACATATCACGAGCCACTTCGTTGGAGGAAATGACTACAGTGCACATGGAGCCTAGCCAAAGGGTCATGATAGGACCATGTACTCGAGCCAGCTTGGTAAATGACTCGTGGGGGGACAAACCCAGTTGGAAGATGTTGCCCACCACTGGCCACGAGCGAGGCCCTGGTGGTAATTGTCTTTGCTCTTCCATGCGACGGTGGCGCCGCTCTGTCACCATCGCCCATGCAACCCATAGCAATATGGCCAAAAGTATAGCCAAAATTTCATAGTCCATGGCTCTTGTATTTATTTTTATTTCTCTGTTGCTTTCTTTTCAGATCGAGAACTTTGATTAATGTATTAACGGTTTGCTCGTGTTAAGATGGAAAGTCCTCTATTTATAGAAGCTCCATTATTTACAGAAGCTCATGCATTGATATCGTTATACGTTAATTATTAGGATGACTGAACGGATATTCCCTTGTCCCTATCTTTTATTAATATTCATTCATCCCAGGTGACGTTCTCTCTATTAATTAAGAAAAATGTTACATACTTTAGGCCCTTTTTCTATAACCGATTAGAATTCAAAATTTACTATATATATATGTATGTATGTAATATATATATATATTATACATCTTTACCAGCATATATAGAGTGACTTTGGAGTTTCAACCTTCAACCCGGCGCCATGCAATGAATAACGAGTTGTTCTTACCACTACATCGATGATCACCCTATTTCGGTACAGCTAATTCCAGGTCTTGTGCGTTTACTTGGAAGTTGACGAAATTAATTAGATTAGAATAAATCTTAGTTACTAAAGGAGAGTATCCGTTGGTATTAATAAAACTAAAATTAGTATATGTTTATTTTTAAAATTAATTTAATGGAAAATTCCCACCACCAAATTTAATTTTTATATTTTCTCTAACTCTGCCCCTCCCCAGATATGCCAATCAAATCTTATGATTCCTTTTCCTTTTGAAAGAAGGTGTTATTGTCTTTAATGTTGGTTGCTTCTCCAAATATGGATAATTATATAGCATGCGTTTTTTTTAACTCCTGAAAAATATTCGAAGCTTGATTCCAATCAAATCTTCGATGAAACGGTACAAAAACACGAGAATGAAGGGAATACCTTCTTCGATGTTAGCAACTCAACTACTAGACTCCATGATTATGGACTTAAATGAGATAGCCACACTACTAGCTTAACTAACTCATTTCGATGTCTCATTTTTAAACTATGTTATCTGACATAAATACGTGTTGTCTCAATTACATCTGAAGAGCACCTTCTTTTCTTAGCTGGAAATTTCAGAATATTGCTAATTAATTCATTATTCCTAAGATGGCACGAGATAAACTAGAAAACCTGATCGTATTTTTCATTTTATAATTAATTAAATAAATTGCTTTTAAGCATTACAGCCGACCAAGAAGTCCATTGCATTAGATGTTTCCCATGTAGAGGTTAATGATAGAAATAAACCTTTTTCTTTCTTTCTGCAGAAATGGTGAAAGTGAGCTTCCATTTATTAACATATATTCATAATCAAGTCCTCCAATATAACTATACAATTTAATAACACCAAAAATCATATACATTGAAAAATCGATACGTGGACCAATGGATGAGCTCGATAATAAACCAGTGGTCCAGTGGGTTCAATTTAGCTTGATAGATATTAAGATTGGAGATAAACAATGTAACAATAAGTTGATATGTACTGAATTTTGTCCCTGTGACCATTTTTAAATGAATGGGGTCACTGATTTATATTATTTTTCAGAACTGGTGCTATATGTTATAGTTTCACTAATTTAACAAACTGGAAAATGTTGGAGAGGCTCCTCTGCCATTGGTCTTCGACTCTTCATAAATCTGGTTGCTTTACTATTAATACTGAACTTACCACTTCTTACTAGGGATGCCCTACATGGAGGATGTGTTGTAGAACACAATCCTTTGCAAGTCAGAAAAAAAGAAGAAGAAATAATTAATACATGATACCGTCTTTTAGAATTAATTAACAAGTGTACTAATACAAAGAAAAAAGTGGTTAACGGTTAGCAATTAGACTATAATCACGAAGTCAATAATATCCTAGCTGTAGCAATTATTGATATGTATGTAGATTGCAATTATAATCTTATTATTTAATTATAACATCAATTTTCTTTGACACCTCGTCTTGTGCCTTTAATCCAGACAAGGGATAATGTAGAAAATAATATCTTAACAATATTGGAATTCCTTTTTCTCATTTTAAGAAAATACTAAAGCAACAACAACCACGTTAGGGTAAAAATTTTCCTAAGACACGAGATTTGAAGAGGTCCAGTAATATACAACGTTATCTCTTATTAGTAAAGAAGCTCTCATTTTAAGAAAATGATTTATCTAGATCATTACTAAACTTAATTTTTATGCTATGAAATAACAAACAACAATCTAACTATAATGGTCAAGCATTCCGTCCAGGCACTTAACGATGACCTTTGCTATAAATCAGCACAAAAGTACTTCCCTTCGCGAACTAAAGGCGTCATCCTAACCCCTAGCTTTTTATGAACTGATACATATTTACTAATATCGCCATTTATTATATATGATGGGATACTTTCATAATGAATGTATCCTCAAGTTGGATTTTGATCGAAGATAACTATAAGTAGGTGACTAGAAAGTATCTTACCTCGTTGCAATTTTACCAGAATTAAAGACTCAACCACTAACTTCATAAATGAACAAATTAAAAATAAATCTTTCTTTGTCTCTCTCTTCTATTTATTTAATGTATTTGAATATTATAAAACATTAACATTAAAATTCTAATTTTAATAAAATTTGAAAGACCAAAATATACCCTTTTTTTCTAATTTCCCTAGTGAAAAGTGAAATCTTCACATTCGTTAACGATATTAATGAATTGTAACTTGATGATCCCTCTTCCAATAATCATCTTCTTAGTTTTTACTACAACGGTTTGTGGGCCATTACAAATATGAAGTATATATTTTATATCAATATGTTTGTATAATGATTATAAATATTAAATAGAATTTCTTCACTTTTTGAATTTATTTGATAAGTGTTTTAGGAAACATTGGATTAAATTTCCCATTTACACACTTCACTTAATATGTTCATTTTCTCTTTTAATGTGAAATGAAACTTATCAAAATAATTTAAATTACAAAAGGTTTATTTCGATTTTTAACATATTGATAAAATTTTAAATTTCCAATTCCCCACTCATCTCATCTAAAGTTTAAATAAAGAATTTTTAAAATATCATTAGCTCGGAATGAACACCAATCTAACTATAATGCTAACAATGAATAGACTCACTATAAGAATGTCAATAAAATATTAAGGGAAAATGGTGATTATGTTTATTTGAAATCAATTAAAAATAATTTATATAACATAAAAGATTTATTTGAATAATATGAAATATTATGTGTAAACTTAAATATTGACAAAAAGATACATAAGAATGAAATGTTACCTTATTAATTTAAACTTTAGTATAAGGAGAAAATGTTTACATTTTTTATTGATAGTAATGAATTGTAAGCTTGTTAAAATATTTTGATGATCCTTCTTTTTGCATTACGATCTTGGTTTATACTAATACCATTTGCAGGTTACTCCAAGTATGTAATTGACGAGGTCCTTTCATAATTGGTGGGCATCATAGATTTTAATGAGTATTATCTCTCTCTAATTTCATAATTGTCTATAATTAATTAAAGTTGTTTGGAGATGAATTTTTCATAAATACCATCTCTTCCTAATTCCATAATTTTTTACAATTAATTAAAGTAGTTGAGAGATGAATTTGGGAAATTATACTACCTTTTAACATGTTCATTTGGCCATCTATAAATAGAGGATCTCTAGAAGAGACTTGGATACACAACATAATTGAGATATCCTCTTTAAGAGAGGGAGAGAGTGAGACAGAGAGAGAGAGAGGTTATCATTTTAGAGTCAAGGAACTTGAGATAATGTATAATTTCTCAAACTATAATGATCCATCACAAATTGGTAAGGAAATTTTGAGTGTTGTAATCGATCAAGTGGAGTGAGAAGTTGTAAGTGTTATTCTCTAATCTAATTAAAGAAGACTTTGTTATAATACTACTACATTAGTGAAAGTATTTCTTGAACCTATGATCCTATAGTTTTTTTCATTTATATTGGAAGCTTTCCACGTATAAATTTAGGTTTCCTCATTTATTAATTTTTATATTTTATCTTACTCATTTTAAAGCACATAAGGAGGGAAAAAAATTTGCATTATCAACTTGTCTTTTCTTAATAGATGCATCAAAGCTAATTTTGTTAGGCCATAATACTTCTTTTGTGATTTAAGATGGAGGGTCCCGTCACTCGTGATAGTGATATGCTCAAACTTGATGTAGAGAATTACTCCTACTGGAAGTCGATGATGAAGGGTCACCTGTATTGCAAATAGTTGCACGAGCTAATTATGTATGACTAGAAGTTGAAAGGAAAGATTGACAAAGAATGGGAGCTCTTAAATAGAAGGGCGGTGGCTATGATCCAAAAATTTATTGATCGCATCTTGTTTGAACACATGTTAACTCACACCTATGTATATAAATTATGGACAAAACTAGAATCTATGATTTAAAAGAAGACTCTTCAAAACAATGCCCACCTGGTAAGATGGTTGGTCAAGTTGGAGTATAAGGACGACTAAAGTATGATTGAATATCTAAATAAATTTAAAGGCCTTATAAATTAGCTTATAAAGATTGAGATGAGGATTGATGAAGAATTATAAGCCTTGTTACTTCTTAGCTCCCTACTTGAGAGTTAAGATACTCTCGTTGTCACACTTAGCAACTCGACCCTGAAAGGAAAGCTTACCATGGCCACAATGGCTGATAACATATTGAACAAGAAAACTATGAGAAAGGAATGTGATATATCCACACTATTCGAGGCTAACATTTTTTTATAAAAGAGGAAGAAGTGAGATTAGTAGGAGTAAAAGAGGAGTTTAAGATAAGTCTAGAAGCCAATCCAAATCACACTCAAAATTCATCTGCTACTATTATGGCAAGTTAGATCATAAGAAGTTCAAATGTCAACATCTCAAAAGAGACCATAAGAAATAGATTGTCAAGCCAGACTAGATTGACCTGAAAAGGAATGAAGATAAGAGCATAACTGTTATTACAGAAAAAGATCACCATGACATCTTCTTCATTAGAGAAGATGATTATCTTAATATTGTATATGATGATAATTTATAAACTGTTGATTCATGTACATCCTTCCATGTCACCTCATATAGAGATTTCTTTTTCACAAACCAAGTTAGTGAATTTGGCACTATTAAAGTAGGAAATTAATTGACCAATAATTTCGGGTTAGGCAACATTACCTTGATGACTAATATGGGATGTGAGCTTGTATTAAAGGATGTTAGGCATGTCCCAGATATGTGCTTTAATCTTATATTAGTTAGGAAGTTCGATGATGTTGACTATGTAAATCATTTTGGTGCAGGAAGATGGAAACTTTCAATAAACAACATTATCATTGCGAAGAAAAGAAAAGAGGGATCGTTTTATTTTAAATAAGCCAATTTATATAAAGAAGAAGCTCATTTTGCCTACAAGAACTTGTGTTTGGAGTTGTGACATAAAAGATTAAGGTATATGAGCCAGAAAGGATTATAATATCTTATCATCATGAACTTCTTCCTGATGTGAAAGGTAAAACACTTGAGCCCTATACTCATTGTTTCGCTAGCAAACAATAGAGAGTTTCATTTGTAGAATTAATTAGCCTCATAAGAGAAATCATGTTCTTGATACGTAAAAAAATGCATTATATTTTGTTACTTTCATTGATGGCTACTCAAGAAAGATTTGGGTCTCTTTGTTAAAAAACAAAGTTTAGGTACTCAAGAAATTTAAGGAGTTTTATATGAAGGTGGAACGATAGATTGATAGAAAGTTAAAATGTGTTTGAGCAATAACGACGGAGAATATCGTGGTCTTTCTGAAGCATATTGTAAGATATAGGGTATCAGGCTTGAGAAGACATCACAATTGAACAATGAATACAAGAGAATGAGTTGTACCATTAAAGAAAAGGGTCTTATTCATGCTCTCTCATGAAAACTTCCTAAGTCATATTGGGGAGAAGCAATGAAGAGAACTTTCAACATCATCAACTATGCTCCTTCTGGTCCTTTGGATGGAGATATTCAAGAGGAAGTATAGATGGGAAATAAGGATTCATATGACCACTTCAAAGTATTTAGTTGTTAAACATTAGACCACATTCCTAAAAATGAATGGTCTAAACTCAACTTTAAAATAAAATAGTGTTTCTACCTCATCTCACCATGAGATGAATTTAGGTATCAATTGTGCGTCCATGTTCCTTGAGGATCAAATGATCGAAGATTTTAAACAGCTAAAGAAATCTAAGCCTAAGGTCATCAATAATGATCATCTCCTACAATATGTAATGATATAGAAAGATAAGTTGGGGAGATAAATAATGGTAAAGCTGGTTATATGTTTGATTACAATATGTTTTCAACTAAGGAGTCATCAATGGAGCAGTTAGGAACAAGTAATGGAGAGCCTGTCAAACCTGTTGAGTTAAAAGTTGTGGAATAACTCCAATTACAAAGATCAACTCAAGATAGATGACTTTCTACTATATATCATCCAAATGAGGATGCACTCATCATAAATGCAGAACCTCAAAGTTACGAAGAAATAAATGACAGATTTTAACAAAGAAGAATGGTTAAAAATTACATAAGAGGAGATATAATTATTGTATGAGAACTATACTTATGATTTAGTAGAGGTACTCAAAAGAAGGCGAACCTTAAAAAAATGGTTTGTAAGCTCAAAACTAATGAGAAAAATCCAAAACCAAGGTATAAGGGTAGGATCATTGTCAAGATGTCATCTATTTGAATAGCTCTAGGTTTAGTTGTCAACCTAAATTTAGAGATTAAAAAGCTTGATGTTAAGATGACATTCCTATATAGTGACCTAGAGGAAGTGATATAAATGGACAAGTAACCTGAGAGTTTTACAAATTTAGGTAAAAAGTACTTGATGCTAAAAAAGAGTCTCTATGGCATAAAACAAGCAATGAGGCAATGGTACAAGAAGTATGAGTCTTTCATGACTTTACAACACTTCAAGAAGACTCATACTGACCATTATGTCTTAATGAAAAGGCATGTTGGTGGTCGTCTTTTCATAGTTGTACTTTATGTCGATGATATGCTAATTGTTAAACACACTAAGAAGAAAATTGTTATCTTTAAGAATGAGTTGAGAAAATCCTTCTTTATAAAGGACTTGGGACCAACAAAGCAGAACACTGAAATACATATCACTTAAGATTGCTCCAAAAAGTTATTGTAGATATCTCAGGAGTAATACATTGAGAAAGTCCTTAAGAAATTCAATATGGACAAGGCCAAGCCAGTTAGTTATCTATTCATCGAATATTTTAAATTAAGTAAGAAGCAAAATCCAACTACTAAGAAAGATAAAGAAGAGAAGAAAAAAGTCCCATATTCATCTGTAGTTGTTAGTCTCATATATGCTAAGGTATGTAGTAGGCTCGATATTGCTCACGTAGTTGACATTGTGAGTCAATTTTTATCCAACCCTAGGAAATAGCATTAGGATGTTGTAAAATCAATACTTTGAAACGTTCAAGGAACATATAAAAGGTGCTTATGCTTTGGTCATGGAAAGCATGTGTTAAAAGGTTATATACACACTGATATAACTGATGATATTGATTTAAGAAAGTCAACTTCATGATATTTGACAACTTTTACAGGGAGAGTTGTGTCTTCGCAATCCAAGCTCTAAACAAGTGTAACACGTTCTACCACAGAGACCAAATACATCGTAACTACAAAAGCATGTAAGGAGATGTTATAGATAAAAAATGAATTGGGCCATGGATAAAAGAAATATGTGGTGCAATATGACAATCAAAGTACCATATATTTGACTAAGAATTTAACTTTTCATTTTGCTCGAAGCATATTGATGTTCGTTATCATTAAATATAGGATGTAGTAGAAGAGAAGCTTCTGCAACTCGAAAAGATTCACACTGATGATAATTTATCGGATATGATGACTAAGGTGACACTAACCAAGAAATTTGATGATTATTGATAAGGAGTCGGTATGGTATGCCCCCAATTAAGTTAGGAAGGAGGGATTTGTTGGGTCCCTTAGTAATTGTTGGTACACCAAAAATTTTAATAAGAACCATCTTTTTCTAATTCTATATTTTTTAATATTTAATTAGAGTAGTTGTGACATGAATTTTTAATAAGCATTACCTCTATTTCTAGAATTTTCTTCAATTAATTAAAGTAGATGGGAGATGAATTTGGACAATTATGCCACCTTCTAACATATTCATTTGACCATTTATAAATAGAGGACCTCTACGAGGAACTTGGATACACAACACAACTGAGATATCCTCAGAGAGAGAGAGAGAGAGAGAGAGAGAGAGAGAGAGTCACTTTAAAGTAAAGGGCTTGAGATAATTCCCAATATCTCAAGCTATAGTGATTCATAACAAATAGGTGAAAAAATTTTGAGTTTTGTAATCCATTCAATATGGTGAGAAGTTATATGGTTTATCCTCTAATCTAATTAAAGAAGACTTGCTTGTAATCTTACTATATTATGGTGTATGTATTTTTCAGACATTTGTATTGGAGAGTTTTTCACGTAAAATTTAGATGACCTCTTTACCTAATTTTAACATTTTATTTTGCTCATTTTAAAACACAGAAAAAGAAAACAGAGCTTCTGCATTATCACCTTGTCTTTTCCCAATAAAAATAAGCTTATTATAAAATGTATTTTTTTAGTAGTATAAGGATAATAAAGATTTCCAAAGTTATAATTTTTGAAGAGAAATGTACAGAAAAATATCATTCCTTTGTAAGTTTCCAATTTGTTTCTATTTCTGTTTTAGTTTTTAGTTTTTTTAAATTTAGTAAAAAATCTTTGTTTATTTGAGTTTTTGGTTTTGGTTTCTTTTCGTTTTCAAAATTTATGAAAACCACAAAAAGTATTTTTTGTTTTCTTTTTTTATAATTTAGTTTAGTATCAACTAAATATATATTTTTTAATTATTTGATATATTAATTATTCATAAAAATATAAATTATTTTATTTTATTTAATAATTTTATGATTAAATTAAATTAATTATTAATAAATATAATTAAATTTAGAATATTTTCAAAATATATAAATTTCAAATAAATTTTGATTAAATAGTTAAAATATATTTAAAATGAAATATAATTTTTAAATAAAATTTAAAAAGAAAATATTTATTTACAAAATAAAATAAATTTATTGATAATTTATTAATAAATATTATATTGGTTACAATTTAAACCATTATGCCAACTCAAGTCACTATTTATTTTTGAATTAACGGTGGAAGCCATTGGATCAATTCAACTCAATTGTGAAACTAGAACAAGCTTTGTTTCACCCATCTTTATCCATAGTTTCGAGTTCGAATTTTGAGAATGAAATCGTTTAAAAAACTCGTAAGAAAAATCTTTGCCTCTCAAAAAGAGTCCTATCCAACTCGAATATGAACTAATCGGTTGTTCATGTACTGCCGAATTTCGCGTGATTTCACCCAAAAAAAAAAAAAAAAAAAAAAAAAACTTTGATTCGTCATTATTTTAAATCGCAGATTTCTTTTGACCCACCCTCTCAAGTCTCAGCCTGATATGGCAACGATAGATCTTCCCAGCGATTCTGTTTACATCATCATCTAGGAGATACACAGAATTTGCATGGACCAATCGGGTTAGACAACTTCCCCTAGATCCCAAATACACAATAATTGAATTATATATTACTTTATTCCCGTGATTATCAAATAATGTTAGAATTATATAATTGATGTTAACTACAATTGGTCCCGTTTCAATTTTTTTTACATTCATGTGTATATATATATATATATAAGTCCGTACTTTCTTCAGCACATATATTAATTGAAGTTTGAAAATTTCTGATCATACGACCTTGTTTGATTAACGGCACACTTGGTTTCATTTCACTTAATAAATGCTAAAATTTTGATAGATTTCAAAGTACACTTGGTTTCATTTGAAAGGTTTTACGATCTATCGATAAGCTTGTGTCTTATTGCTTCTAAAAGGTTTTTGATGGGGTGGCTGACAGGCTGAGCAAGTAGAAATCTCTTGATTTTCCAAAATCTAAATCATAACATAACATATTTGTATATTATTTTTTGGATTAATGAATGATTTAATATTATTTTTAAAATTTTTACACAAATAGTTAAATATTAAAAATATAATTTATCAATTTTTATATAAAATATAATTGGTAGATGAAATAAGAAAGATATTATTCTCCTTTTTTAATTTATCTATTATTTTTAATGTATAAATATTTCAAATCAAAAAATATTTTTAAAAGTTTGTCATTTATGTGAAAAACAAGGAAGATTCAATATTATTATTATTTTATTCTTTCATTACACAGCCTGTTTAGTTTAAAAGTTAGAATAAATAAGGAATAAAATAATTATTTTTAGGAAAAAAAGATGAGGAATATAATAGAATAGGTATTACTTTGTTTAATTTACTGCTAAAGAATTTCTATGTCAGTGTTTAGTTTGAAAATATAAAATTAGAATGTCAAAGGAATAAGCAACTAAATATGTTTATTATTATTATTATTATTATTATTAATTTTTTACTTATTATTAATTATTAATTATATTTATTATTATTATTATTAAATTCGTTATTATTATTAATTT